>SNQJ01S0029524.1:87132-105786 GCA_010110895.2 Picea sitchensis | reverse complement strand
AGCTCACTTTCTGAAGAAACCGACCGCGTTGAAGGTAAAGGGGCTAAAACCGGTTCTGGGTTTTCAACGGTTTGAGCTAATTCAAATCCGTTTGCCCAGAATCGCTCACGCAAAAACGTGACTCTGGGAGAAATTACGGGGCAGTCTTCTCTGGCAAAATGAAACCAACACCAACTCTGAACACCACGGGGGTTTAATTCGCCCTTCGGGAGCCAGGAGATAACACACAGTGATCTGGGCTAAGGGACAAGGGTTTGAACTGAGTGGGCTCAAATATTTTCCCAAAAATCAACAAAGGTAACCCTGTGAGGAGGTAGGCATTAATGCAAAGTGTGCAAGGGTGGTAGAGCTTACTTCTGCCATGCATAAGAGTTATTATGAAAGTACAACCGCCAGTTTCATAGCTGTTCACTCCATTATAATAATCCAACCATTAAGCCATGTGTACAACCAATAAATACAATGTGCATACCAATATGCGCCAGCACTATGCCATAATGTTCAAAACATTCGACGTATAGATCAAAACATGCGCCAATGTATTAATTCAAAAGTTTTAATCAAAGTGCCAACCGAATTCATAATAGTTGACAAGCCAAAAGTTATAAAAAGATTAACATAAGGATTATATCATATATATAWAAACTAAATAAATCATAACCCYCATGTAGAATAAAAGATGAGGCAAGTCATAAAAAGTATAAATCCAAATGCTCAATGCCTTGCAAACTTAATGAAACTCAATCACATCATCAATATAAGAATGACCAATGAGCAAGGTTCGAAAGTTCTTCCAGCTACATAATGATAAATAAAAGGTAAGCGCAATAGGCACATCGATAAAAAGATCATGACAGTTCAGATAGTGATCAAAATGTAACTTCGAAAGAAGAATTTTTCACGCTTACAGTCGTGAAAACTTAACGAAGACAAATGTGCAAAAGTCTCAAGAAATGAAAGTTTGTGTTTTTGAAAAATGTGACGAAAAACTTGATGTTCGCAAGACATAGGTGTAGGCAGCTTATAGGATAATAAAAAAGTGAATTGGTTGCCAACAGGACAACAACAAGCTTCACTTGCTTATCCCTTTGACATTTAGGCTTGTATCTTGGTTATTCATCTTGTCTCGAGTAGGTGTAACACTTTGGTGTAGGTACCCAAGGCTTTGGAAACCATCCTCCATCCTCGAGACATGTTATCAAGCCACTCTCCACTTAGTAACTTGACCTATATGGGCATCTCTTCATTAAGTATCACTTTTTGTCTTCTTTTCCCCCCTAGGGCCACTCGGGACTCCCCCTTGTGTCGAAATATTCCTTCACAAAAGCGAGGGAGGGTTTATCTAAGGTGATAGTGGGTAAGATCTCCCACGGTTATCTCCATCTAGTGGACTGGGTCGAGCTTTTCCCAACCTACAGTTTGTGCGATAAGAGGAACAACCAAATATTATACAACATGTGGCAATATCAACTCGTGTGATAAGGTATTTCTAACTCTTCTTGTCAGTTTATTTATTTAGAATTCAAATTAAACCATTTTCTTGCTCTATGCTCCTTTTCCAATCATTAAGATGACAACCAATTCATTTGGGGGTTCAAAAAATTTCAAATTTTGATGACAATTTAATGTCAATCCTTTGTACTTCTAAATCCTTTGATTTGTTAAACCTGTCGTATCTCCATACTTCCAAATTTTTTGTGTTGTTAAATCCATTGGAAACCCATAATTCCATGTTATATTACTACAAATTTGGCATTTTGTCCATTTATTGCTCCACTGTCCAATATTTGACATGTCACGACCTTTTGCTTTCATTAATACTTTACATAAGAAAAATCAATTAATTATTGGAAGAGAAGGTTGATGGGACAATTATGATTTAGTTGCAAGTTATGGAACCACTGTCATAATCTGCCAACATTGCATAACAACACATGGGAAATATGCAATAGTTACTACGGAGCCAAATCAATTTCAAAATCAAGAAACTCTTACATTGCTACATACATTATCTATGAATTGTGTGTGTTTTCCTGCAAGGAGTATTTTCCATAGCATATTGTTCTCTGTGAATTGTGTGTGTTTTTCTGCAGTGAGTATTTTTTGCAACATATTGTATTCTCAAGTATAGGCAAGAGCCTATTAAAGTGGAGGTAATTCTCAACAATGAAAAGGTAGTTGAAATGTTTAGACATGCAAGTTGGTTACATTTTTTTGAGAGAATCCAGAATAGTAGTGTTCCATTGACATAAATTTTCACTTGGAATTTCAGGAATGGAGTGACAAGGGTGAACAATTTGGAAATCACATTCACAGAGGATACAATTTCTCAGGCTACAGGCTTCGAAATGGAAGGAAGACGATGGTATAAGGAACAAGTGGAATCATCAAGGGCCAGAGGTGTTTTCCCAGAATAAGATGAGATCGTGGAAGATACAGAGCAAGGATTTAGGCATTTGTCTTTACCAGAGCCTTGGTGCAAAGTACTTCAACATGTCATCAAACATTTTACCTGTGAGGGATGTTCTTCTCTTTGTATGGCATATATTTTTTGTTTTTTTAATCTCATTTAAGAAAAAATAAAAATAAAAAACAATTTTCCAAATTTATGGTTAAAATTGTTGAAAGTAATAACAAAGCAATGTCATAAATGAAAAACAGATCAGTTGGCACACCATGGTCGCATTTATCTTTTAGTCAAAGACATGTTTATTTACCAGCATTTAGGGGGAAATTGGGGAGAATTTGTCGAGCAACTCATCAACCCAATAGTTGAAGATAAGGGAGATGTTGAAATTCCTATGCATTCTACTTAACCTCAACATGAACAGAGAATTCAACAAAAACAGGAACGAAGAATTCAACATCAACATGAAGAGAGGAGCTAGAGGTTGAAGACAATGAGAGTGGCTAAAAAAATCACAAGCAACTTCCAACATGTTGAAGGACCTTCTTCATCTATGCAAGTTGACGACCCAAAAATACAACATGTGGAAGAAGGTGATATAGAATTGACAGAAGCTGCATAGAAACCAACATCTAGAATTGATAAATAATATGTGGCCTTCCATGTAACATTTGAAACAACCTCTATTTATTTTGATATATTGATGAAAATTGATAAATTAAGAGAGAAGATCAAGGGATTAACAATAGAAAAAGATGCATGGAAGAAAAATGTTGTCTCCCATAATGAATAATATGTCCCTTTAGAAACACAGTAGAAGAAATTGAATTTAATAGAGAAAAGTAATAATCAATTAAAAGAGGAATTAGCGGAAAGAAAGGATTAATGATGAAGAGGATGAGGAAATTAAAAATCTAAAACATAAATTAGCAAATATTGGGGAATTGGCATGAGGAACACTTGCTTGTAGACCACCCTCACCAATCTATGCTATGTATTTAAATGAGCAATGGCTTAGATTTCATACAGAGATAATTGTCTCATATTTTCCCGTGGATCAAAAAGGAATTGGAAGAACATTCTATAGCATGTATTTTTGTAGTATACCTGAAAGAAGGAATTTTCTTTGTGAATTTTATCTTCACAATTATTTGTTGCTTGATAATACTAATTCGAATCCAAATGATTTCATTGGAGATATTAATTTGAGAGATTTCCAATCTATGTTGGAAAATGAGTTAAAACGAGCTCATGACAAAGAATTGTATAAGGGAGAAGAGATGATTGTCATGTTATGGATTAGACCAAAAACAACTTCAATAACAGTTGTATTAAAAAATAATGGCAAGACAATGTCACATCCTAAAATAAGGGCAGTTATGACTCAAGTGCATAATGAAATGATATCTGAATTTATAAGTTTTTATAACAATTTAGAGTTGTCTATTATAGCAACTTATTAGGGTAGATGGAATGCAATTAGTGACACATTGAAGATGAAGGAACCACATTCCTTACCAAACCTTCATGATTCCCTTTATCACAATTAATTGTATGTGAATGTTTTGAGATTATTTGGCCTTCAATGGATAGGCCTCAGATTCAAATTTCCATTGATTTTGCATCATATCCCAGATTACACGGAAGATAATTCTGTTGATAAAAAATAGGAAAGGAAAAGATGACAATTGGTAGAAATGTTGGGAGGATTTAATGTAGAAGAGACAACTACACAACCAATTCCTTGTGATTTCAGAGAAACATGTTTTGCACAACACTCTCAACTTGTCTCCTCATATTCTAATTAGTTGCACAAGGGATGTGCAAGATGCTAAGTTAGGGAGTATGATGGGAATGATAATTACCCTCTGTATTCATCAACCTTGCCATAATTATCCTTCTCTAAATAGATAACATGATCATTTTCTTTCCTATTGTTAGTTATTTTTACCCCATTTACCATTCCCAGATAGTATGCATTTTGGGTTTAATTTCTATGTTAAATAAATGATTTTTACTAAGAACAAAACAAATATGCATGATCTATGTGTTTGGAGTTGTTAACTTATTTGATTGCAGGATTCATAAAGAAGATGTATATATTTTGTCATTTGTTGGGTGTTGGGGATTTTTCCATTAGCATTAGATTCAATTGTTAAAATTTAGCAGCATTGCAGAGCTTCTCGTCAGCATCAATACCACCTATTGAAATTGTTCAATTCTGCATAGTTTCTCAATAGCGTTAGTGTCCATTTTTAAAAGATGCATATTCATCTCTTTACCAAGATCCATTGGAACTGCTAACGAAGTTAATGATAGAGGATTACGCAGACTACCACATAGGCCATATCAAGCACTACTCATATGGGTGGCCATAAATACATGCACTTGGATCCACTTAGCCTACGTGTAAATTGTGGCCTATGTAAGCAATTGAAGGAGTTAGTTGTTAGGATTATGATTCATCGTTGAAGTAGTGTTTTCTTTTATTTATCCTTGGTTTGAGGAAAGCAATTAAAAACAACTTTTAGTTAATTTCCTAAAAATGAGAAATCGCAAGAACTCATGGGGATTTTTGTATAAAGAAACAAGAAAAAGAACCTAAGGGGTTCAACTTTCAATCCATATTTTGAATACAAACTATCTTTGTTGAATCTTGGTGTTTATTGTTACTTTTGGTTAGTTGAGTTAGTACACAGATCATTCAACAAATTGTGGATCAAGGGCCACTCTACAGCCATGGAGATCCTAATTTATTTTGCAATATTTATTTAGTATTGTTCTCTTTCATCTCATTATCTAACAAAGATTACTCTTTTATTTATGTCATTGTCTTATACTTCTACAATTTAATTCTTGACATTTATTTCTATTTATGTTAAGACATTTATTTTTATGCATTAGGCATATTAGAAATTCTTTCCATTTTTCAATCTTTCTTGTTCTCTTTGAATTAGGAATTATGAAATAATTATGAATACCTGAAATGTAGCAATGCAATAGGTTGAATTAAATTCAGTTAGGTTTTAACAACACCATTTTCAGTTGTTATATATTCTTGTAACATAGAATTTCTAGTTTGCTATATAAAATTCTTGTAGCATAGAATTTCTAGTTTGATGTATAAATTTCTATAGTGTAATTAATATAAGCTACTTTATAATTTCTAATTAGTATAGTTTAGAATTTGCTTTTGATTTCATGTTATATTAGGAAGAATAAGAAACGTGATTTCCCACCAAATAAAAGAAAAACATTAGTTAACAATAACACATCCTAAGCAATTTAAAAGCCTAAAAATGCATATATAATGCATGGTGTTTTAAAAACCCTTATTTTTCCAGGTTGATAATTAAAGTAGGTTCTTATAACTGTTAGAGTGTTAATTCCAAGAATTGTCTAAGCCTATCACTAATCACCATAGAAGATTGTTTGACAATAGAAAACTACATCTTGGCCAAATTTAGAATTAGGGAAACTCAAGAGACAGGTTTTATTACGAATGCTAATGGCACGTCCATTCCAAGACTTTATGCCCCCTTCTTGGATTCTAGGAGGAGACTTCAACCTGTCTCTTTGCAAGAGAAATGTGGGGGTCACATGAGGTTGGATTCCAACAACTTAAGGTTTAAATATATTATTGAGACTTACGTCTAGTGGACATCCAAACCAACAATGTGTGCCACACTTGGAATAACAGGTAAGGATGGGACCATAAAATACAAATTCTATTAGACTAATTCCTTATGGTGTAATCTCATTTTTAGAGTAGAATTTCCTTTTCTATGGAGTTCCTCCCCTTCACAGGCTCGAACCATTGGCCAATCTACTTATCTTGGGACAATGGATCAACTTCAAAACCAAAGTTGTTTTGATTTGAGAAGTTCTAGTTGGATCACTTAGACTTCATGATCAATCTATAACTCAAGTGGATGCAATCTAGGAAAACCAAAGGCTCCAAGATGTTCTAGATCCAAAAAAAGCTAAAGCATGTCAAACAAAATATGGAACAATATAACAAGGAAGCATTTGGAAACATCTTCCAAGCCCAACAATAGTTGGAAAGAGAGATGGAACTGCTCTAAGAAAAATTCATGCTAGAAAGAAGATATGAAGATTTAGTAGCCAAGGAACTCCAAATTTAAAAGAAACTTGACACCAGGGATAAACTAGAGAAGACCCTATGGAGGAAAAAATCACAAGTACGATGGCTCGGGGAGGGGGACAAAATTATGTTCTTCATCCCCAACTCGATGATAAATCAAATAAAACACAAACGCATAATTTCTCTCCAATCAATTGTAGGCTAAGTGTTGGAAAGGCATGATGCCATCGAGAAGGAGTTGAAATCACACTTCATCCAGATACTCACAGAGAAGCTAATAGATTGAGAGGAAGCAACAAAATCCATCATCAATGCCATTCCTGCATTGGTCACTAAAGAGTGGAAATTAGGACTCATGTGACCTATCTCATTCGAGGAAGTATCCAACACAAACAAAGACATGTTAGTCTAAAAATATCCAAGACCAAATGGATTTACCACCGACTTCTTCCAAGCTTGTTGGTCCATCATAGACAATGAAGTTTTGTAGGTAGTAGAGGATTCTCATATATTAGGTAACATCCTCCAATATTTCAATTTGACCTTTCTAATGTTAATTCCTAAATCTCATAATCCTAACTCTACCGAAAAATTTAGGCCTATATATTTATGTAATGTTATTTACAAGATCATTTCCAAGATCATTGAAAATCAACTCAAACCCATCATGAACAAAATTATCTCTCTAGAGAAAGGAGGATATGTAGAAGGAAGGCATATCCTTGATGGTATCATCCTAGCACATGAAACCATACATTCCCAGAAATCCACCAAATCTCTAGGTATTTTAATCAAGTTTTATATGTCGAAAGCATATGATAGACTTGGTTGGGATATCCTAGAGCATACACTCTTGGATTTTGGCTTCTGCAAGGAGTGGATAACTTGGGTGAGAAACCTATTCTCCAATGAATTATTTTCCATCCTTGTTAATGGTTTTCCCTCTTCCATGTTTAATCCTTCTAGAGGAATTCATCGAGGGGATCCCCTTTCACCCTCTCTCTTAATTTTGGTTGTGGAAGGGCTGGGAAGAAGCCTAAAATTGACCATGAGTCAGCATAAAAAAAATGTATCAATTTATCCCCTAATCCAGAACCAATATCCCATCTATAATTCATGGATGATAACTTGTTGATGAAGACCCCATTTGTCTCATAAGACCAGTCCTTTAAATACATCCTCAACTCATTCACACAAGCTTCTAGGGATATGATTAATTAGGATAAATCACAAGTATTCTTCCTCAAAACCCCCCCTTAGAATCTAAAGCAACATTACTGGAATTTTTAGTTTTCAAATAATCTCCCTTCCTTCCAAATACGTGGGCACTCACCTTCTGGAGAATGAATTGAGAAACATCTCTTGGGAAGACCTTCTCTCTAAGATCCAAAAAAAATTGACCAATTGGACATTCAAATTCCTTTATTTGCTAGGAAAAATAACCTTAATCAAGTGTGTTCTTCACTCCATGCCTCTGTACCTTTTTTGGTTCTAGAAGCTCCTACAAAAAGTTTCAAAATACATCCACTCAATCCAAAGAGCCTTCTTTTGGGGAGGACCTAATAAGGAGCGTAAATGGGCTCTAGTCACTTGGGAAAAAAAATTTATACCCAAGTGTTCTTGAGGCTTGGGGATCAAGGACCCCCCATATATAAACACATATTTAGCAGCCAGATTATGGTGGAGATGGGATAAAAACAAGGACAACCTATGGGGAAATATTTGGAGAAATAAATACCCCGATAATATGCTAGAAGGATATCTCATTCAATTTAACTCCCTCTGCTCGAGCTCTCTCACATGGAACAATGATTGTAGCAGTAGAAACCTAGTCCAACAACACAACTTCTGGGAAATTAGGGATGGATATTTATATTTTTGGGGGATGATACCTAGTAATAGGAACCTAATTTGGCCTCATGGTATATACTACATTCGGCCAGACTCAAACTCCAAGCATATGGATGGTATATGGTCAACCATTATTAGAAAAAAATAGATAATCTAGGGCCTAATTCCTACTATTGTTGGAAGTGGGGGGGATAATGGCCTACAAATATATCATTTGAGGAAAGGACAACCGTGGAGAAATTCCTAAATAATAGAATAATTACAGTCCAGATGGGTCTAGATATCTTAAGGTGGGGTTCAAAGGGGAATGCCAAATTCAGTGTTAGGAGGGAATATTGTTTAGAAGATAACCACACTATCTAGGATGAAGATGGTATAGAACCACATTTGGAATACTAATCTATGGCCCAAATTTTATACCTTCATTTGGATTTTATCCAGGAAAAAGATCCTAATCTAGGACATGCTTCTTAGGAGGGTTTCGTTGAGCCTTCAATTTGTGTCCTATGCAAACAAGAGGAAGAAATGTCAGAACATCTATTCAATAGGTATGTTGAGTCATAAAAACTTTGGGATAGAGGGGTAGCCATATTATGATAGTTTGATTGGACCAAGGGAAACATTTTACAGACTCTGGAGAAGTAGCATTAGTCTCCCTTCACCAATCAAATTGTAAACATAGCTTGGAATATTTTCCTAGGTTTCTTGCTATGGCAAGTTTGGAAAGAATGAAACAAAAGAATATTCAAGCAATAATACAAGATCATGGTAGATGTGTGGCACATAAATCAAACAAGCTTTTAGGAATACATCAGTTCATTCAATTAGTCGAAGGAGGCAAAAGACCTTTAGGGGGTGGAGAAAATCATCTTCACTGAAGGGAATCTCTACCAATGCTCGTTCCTACCTACTAGGTGAACCAATATATCTTAGAATGTCTCGCCATATGTATATAAAAGGCTTGTAAGAGGCTTCATTAAGTTAAATTTTGATGGAGCAGCCAAGGGTAACCTGGGGCTAGTGGGAGTAGGGGGGGTATTTAGGGATGAGATAGGCTTGATTCCATGCATCTACATCATCCAGTTGGATAACAACATGAATAATGGAACCAAACTAGATAGCCTACTGAAGGGATTGCAGGTATCCCATGGACTTGATGACGACAACCTCATTGTGAAGGGGGACTCAATGGTGATAATCCAAGCCCTTACAAAAATCCTGGGAGGATATGAACCAAACAATATTTATTCAAATTGAAGACTCTCAGCCATGCTAATGCAAATTACCAACTTCGCGCACTCCATTACAAGTATCACTCTCTCCCATGTCTGCATAAAGACCAATGGTCTTGCGAATTGACTTGCAAATGAAGTCGTGGCAATGGAAACTCAAGAAATCATGTAGTAGTGGGTATATTTGGAGTCAAACCAACTCAAATATGAATACAAAAGTATCAACAAAGATGTCAACTTGTTCCTATATTAGGTGGAAACATAAGATAATATGATGCCCCCCATGTCATGGGAAAGGACATTGACAAGGATGAATTGATATCATGGGAGGGTCAAGTGAATGAGAAAGGAGGGTACATGATTTCATTGCGCGTTCATGTTGTCCAAAGGGGGATCAACATTTTGGTGAGCACAGGTTCATGGAGTAGTCATAAATCATGATGGAAATCAAGGAACATAGGTCCACTGCAACCTCATGTTTGGATGGGGAATTTGGCTCTGGTGGTTAGTTTACCTGGTAATTTTTGTTCCCTGGATGGTTCAATTTTTTAATTTATATAGTTTCAAGGATGGGAAATCTATTGCTTGTTGGTTTTTTGTTTATGGCCTCAATTAGTTATTGACCCACTGAGCTAGGAGATTCGGGCTTATGGGATTCATGAGGGTAAAGCTTGTATTTTTCCACTTCACCTCTTCTACTTTGTCATGATTCTTCTTGAGGGTGGGTGGCTAGGTACACACTTTGTCTGGTGCTTTACTTAGATCAATTGTGTTATTGTGGGTGACCTCTCCTTAAGGGATTGGGCTCAAATCCACTTGGGGAGAAATGCTCGATTCAACTCTCGACGTTTTCCTTCCTATTCTAAGCATGACACAAGGAACAAAGAACATAGGAATGGACAACGAATCGAAATATGACAAGCTATACAAAGGTGAAAAAAGGAAGGCCAATTTCCATGCTGGTCATCCTGACAAAAGAAAGGAACATATGGCATGGGCCTAGAAGGAAGCAAGAAAGGCCAAGAATTTTAACCAGTCAAATTTCACTTTGAAAATTCATGAAGTCATAGATAATATTGAAGTGCTCATCAACTAGAGAAAGAATGTCATAACCAAAGAGAAAATTGAGGATGAGTTTGTTGGATGGATGGAGAAACATGGGTATTCAAGAACCTGGGACACCAAACTGTATAAAATGATTGAACTTCTCTAGACAATCAAGGCTCTGATGGCACACATTATTGAGGATAGGGAACTATGTAGTATCAAATTATGAGGTATATGGAACTTCTGTAAAATCATAATGAACTACTGGACAAGAAATTTAAGGCTTTGGGTTGGTATGTCTTCAACGTTAGATTCAAGGCCACAACCCAATGATCAACAATAGGAATGGAAAAAATGGAAGCTACAGATCAACCAGATGGCATAGGAAATTCCTCAAATCCTATTAATATTGGAGAACTTCTAGACAAGGAAGACACCTGCTAGCACCATGCAGCCCCAATGACAACTCCTCTAGCCCATTCCGGGTAACTCTATTTTGGCCATAATGAATCTTATAAGTAAATTGTCCTTATTTTTTTTTAGTATACAATTAGCAAAATGATTTCTAAGTAATTTGTATAGGCAACTAGCTAGCAATAATATAGCCTCATAAACAATTACTGAAAGTTGAACACAACTTGTTAATATGTTTTGCGACACCCTAGGGTTTGGTTTCCACAGTGGCAAACCTTAGGGTGCTCATACTATTAATGCTTGTCTATAATAGAAATATAGAATATAAAATACAAAAAATAATATAATTCAATGAGTGTTGTATTATACGACTTTAATATGATGCTACTACAATGTCAAATGACATCACGGTGACATAGATTCAATATCAGCCTCAATACAATCGACGCATATTTGATGCAACCGTGACACCACATAAAAAAAAAATGATGCTAAATTAAATGGCATGTCTAACTCTCTATGTATTTCTAATATAAATGAGAAAAAGTGGGGGCCCTCACTTCAATTTTACTTCAATTTGTTGGTAATAGATTATTGAAGGTGAAAGGGGTTTATCTAGGCACTAAGTGGGAGCCAACAAGGGAGATATGTGGGGAATCATCAAATTAATTGGCTTCCAAAATAAAAAAATTATCATTTGCCCCAAAAAAAAAATTTTTTAATTGCATATTCAAATCAATATGGAATTTGGGTTTTGGAGATGGGGTTTGAGTTTTTGAAGATGGGATTTAAGCCAAATTGGATGATGGGTTTTGGATATGAGAGATGAGGTTTTGTAGATAATATTTAAAAAATAAAACAAAACAAAAAAAGTAGGTTAAAAAATTGTCTTCCCCTTCCCCCTTCCCTTTTACTTCCTCTTTTCCTTCCTCTTCTCCTCTCCTTCTTCTCCTCTTCTCCTTCCTCTTCCTCTCTCCTTATCCTTCCTCTTTTATTCACCTTCCTCTCCCTCTTCTATTCTCCTTCCTCTCCCTCTTCTCTTCTTCTTCCTCTCCCTCTCCCCCCTTCTCTCCCGCTTTTTCTTCCCCCCTCTTTTTCAATTTCAAAACGTTTTGTCCAAAATGATTGATAGAAAATTACAATTGGAAAATAATTATTTTTTAATGATTTCAAATTTTATATTAAAGAAATAAAATTAACTTTATTTTTGTTGATGGAAGAATATATCTATATTAACAATTTCCAAAAATATACCCACTATAATAACAAATGGGAGAAGGCCCAAATGGGCTCGAGAAATTTAGGTCCCTATATATCCTAAGGTCGTAATATTAAATCATCAATTAGTTTGATATACCCTTTGGTGGTTGAGAAGTAGTGTTCTATTGTGTCCATTCTTCTCATCATATACCCCACATTGGTTAATAGTTCTTGTTTCTTGAAGTCCAACCTCTTGTACATGTTAATTTCTTCTACATGGACACCTTTAATATTTCCATATTTTCTCAAATAACCTTTAATATTTTATTGAATATGCTTATGGTGAATGGAAGACGAGGTAACTACAGGTTTTTCGGTGGGATAGGGTTCCATTTCTCCCTGACAGGTTTGAAGATATCGTGGGATACAGTGCTAGGGTAGCAATCAGGGCCTGAGCTTCGTAGCTTGGCTAGATTTCAACCATGGTGTCGCCATCGGAGAGGGGAAACCCCATTTTAATTGGAGATGAGGGGCACTCTCTTCCTCTCCTGGTGACCAAGGATGGTGGTGAATTATTGGGAGACTGGTCCCAGACAGGTGGGTCAGGGGAATTGACAGGGATTGAGTTCCCAATGCAAAGGGACAATGACCAGAGTATACCTCGAAGTGTGGATGTTGGGGGTTCAGGGGTTTCCATGGTAGATTTGACAATCTCGTCTTCCCCATCGGCGAAGCCACTGCCATTCATGGGCAGCCTGAGTTACACTGAGGATTGGGGTGGGGAACACAGTTATTACCACGTGAAAGATGGGGTCTTGATGGGGGTTTGGGGTTTGGTTCGGGGGAGCTCTCAACAGGACTTAGCATACCTTTTTCATATTTGATAGAGGTGGCTACTACAAAAAGACTTATCATGCTCATAGAAGGATTCAAATCTCCTCTTATGTATTCACCATCGGATTTTCTAGTGGATGTTGAGTAGGGGAGTGGCCAGGGACCAGGGGTATCCACAAGTGTGGAAGTTTCTGCCTTACTTGTTGATACTATACACGAGAAGAAGGGTTTCCTGCCTGCCAGAACTCCACAAAAGGGGGAGCGAACAACCAAGGAGTCGATTATCACGAAAGGTCATCACACAAAATCCATTCGGTGTGCTCGAGACAGGGCGGGTACAGAGCGACTGGTCTTCGGAGAGGACATTGCAATGGATAGAGTTATGGATTTCACAGAAAGGGCAGTGGTGGGTAGAGTCAGGGGAAAGAAATTGGGAATGGATTTTCTTAAGGATTGGGTAACCAAAACCTGGTTATCAGAGATCTCCAAGATGCCACATATTTGGCTACTCACCAGAGGATGGTTTTATTTTGTCTTCTAGCACCGGAGGATGTAGACTGGGTTTTAAAGAAAGTATGGAGCTTAGTTGACACCCCCACACTACTCAAACGTTGGACCCCAACTTTTGAGGCAAAGAGAGAATGGATTGATGAGGAACGCATCTAGGTCAGGCTCTCGGGGCTTCCAATTCAATTCTAGAACACTTACCGATTTGCGTCCATAGGCAATCTGTTGGGAAGCTACCTAGAAGCTAATATTCCCTTTGAAGATACGAGATACATGACAGTGGCCCACTTCTTGGTCAAGATAATTCTGAGGAAGGACTTACTACAAGATATTATTATCGACTCGGCGGATGAGACTTTTGTTCAAACTTTAGACTACAAAGGAATTCCCTTCATATGCCACATTTACGGCCACTAGGTAGAATATTTCCCTCTACCCTTCAAAGGAAACGATTGGAAAGCCAAAGGAAAATTTTCCTCCTCCTCTCCTCCGAGAAAGAAATTGGAACAACAGATGGACTCCAAATTGAAAAAGGGAAGGGAGATGCTGCTACCAGAGGTCCTGTGTACAAATGAAATGAGCATGGGTCGTCGAAGTAACCAGGGAGATGAAACTGTAATGCACATTGCAGCTGGCCAGATTTACCCGCCTTCTTTGGGGAAACTCCTTTGATGCGATCAAGAACTTTCGGGTATGTCAACTTTCGTTGTTTATAATTTTAATTCCTCTCCCCTTTAGTCTATGGAGTTTATTGATCTAGATGTAAACACTATGGCTCCTTCTCTTTTTCTGGGTGGGAAGTGCCATTCTCTAGTAAGTTTTCCCTCCCTCTTTTGCCCCCTTTCCTCCAATTCGACGATATTTTCTCCTTTGTTGATTCCACCATCTCTAAACTTGGGGAGGGAGGAATGTCCAGAGTTGACTGTGGATATGTTACCTACTTTTCATCCTACCTCACAAATATGAAAAGATTCGACTCCAGACCTACCTTCGAGCTCACACTCTCCACTTTCCGCAATAGCAACCCTCCCTTCCACCCTTACTTCGGCTCAAGCCACTCCCTCTGCCTCAACTGACTCCTCTTCGGAAGACAATAGAGTACGCTATCACCTTAGGAGTAAATCGGTGGTCAAGGAGGACCCCTCGGAGAATGGTTATCAAATGTCAGAAGGCCGAGGCTTGGGGCCACTACCCCGAACTATCTCTGTGGGTAAAGGCAGGGGACGAAAATCACGCTTATATCTAGCACAAGATCGGGCCAGAATTGACATGGATTCAGGAAGACAATCCTCTATTGAATTAGCGCTTAGAGAAAATCCACCCTAGGAAGGAGTTACCCCATGAGGATCCTTTCTTTCAACTGTCGGGGGTTGGTGAACCCATCAAAAAAATCATCTTTACGAAGGTTGGTCGAACAAAGCTCGCCAGAGGTCATTCTTCTACAAGAAACTTTATGGGATAGTGTATCAGTGGTAAAGGCCCTGGAAACCTTATTCCCAGGTCAGATGTTTGCAGCAGTGGATGCCAGAGGTTGCTCGAGGGGACTGGCCACAAGGTGGAAGAAAAGAAATTGTAAATTGTAAAGTGTCTGTGGTTTTGTCTCGAGGATTGTACTAACTCTCTTCTCTACCGACCTAATCCACAACTTAACTATTATAAACATTTATGGACCCCATCAGGATCGACATATTTACTGGAACTCTCTAGCTGAGTGTGATTGGTTTAAGGACAAGGATTTTCTACTTGGTGGAGATCTCAATTTCTCTCTTGGAGCCTCGGAAGTGTGGGGTCCTCGAGCTGCACATGATCCCTTAAACAATTTTTTTCTAAACTTCCTGGACTAGGCGGGGCTGGTGAACGTGGAACCCCAAAAACTAACTCCCACCTGGTGCAACAGACGAGTTGGCCCTGATCGGGTGGCTAAACGACTGGACAGATTTTTACTGACCAGCGATCTCCTAGAATCATCTGATCTAGTTAGACAATGGGTTACTTTTGGGGGAGACTCAGATCGTCTTCTGATTCTGATTGAATTCCAGGCAAAAAACATAAGGGTGTCGAGCCCCTTCAAATTATTTTATGGTTGTCTCTTGGACCCAACCTTTCTTGAATTAGTAAGGGATTTTTGGGTACCTATACCAGAACAAACCCAGGTCCCTGCAGTGGTACTTTTTGTTGAGAACCTCAAACGACTCAAACAAGAAACAAAAGGATGGGCCAGAGAGAAAAATATTAAAGATGATCGGGAGCTGAGTCACATTGATTCTAAGCTAGCGGAGCTTCAAGATGGGGCAGGCCATGGGTTCTATAGTCAGGAAGCAAAAGATCATTTATTTGGATTGGAGAAAAGGCGCAGGGCCATTCTGGAAGAAAGAGAAGCACAATGGAGGTTAAAGAGTCGGGCACTCTAGCTAGCCTGTGGAGATGAAAACACCAGATTGTTTCAAGCATATGCCAAAGGGCGGAAGATGACCAACACCATATGGAGTTTGAGGGATCAGAGGGGGGAAGAAGTCAAAAATTTCAAAGAACTAGCCGATATAGGCACCGAACACTTTAAGAAACTTTATAAAGCACAGGAGGAGACGTTCATTGCTGAAATTATTAAGGTAGCTCGGTTTTTCCCCTACTTTGTTGAAGCGGATGAAGCTAAGTCCTTAACAACCCCTATCACAGATAAAGAACTGATAGAAGTATTACACTCCTTTCAAAAAGGGAAGAGCCCTAGCCCTGAAGGATGGCCTATTGAATTCTACTTGGGATGCTTTGATATTCTTGGATCTGACTTATTGAAGGTGGTCGAGGAAACTAGGGCGTGAGGCCATATAAACAATCCAATCAATGCTACTTTCATAGCGCTCATCCCAAAGACAAACAATCCCTCCTCTTTTGAAGACTTTCGGCCTATCTCCTTATGCAATTGTCTATACAAGATTATCTCAAAGGTAATCAATAGAAGGATGAAGGCAATCCTCTCCAAACACATCTCTTACGAACAGTTTGGATTTCTCGAACACAGACATATTCATGAAGCCATAGGCGTAGCACAAGAAGGACTGCACAACATTAAACTAAAGAAGCTTAAAGCAATTGTGGTGAAAATAGATTTATCCAAAGCTTTCGACCAGGTAAACTGGATATACCTCAAAATTCTTTTGATACACCTGGGATTTGGGCTGGATTTTTCCAACTAGGTAATGGCATGTTTGAGCTTGGTTTCCTTCTCCATTATCCTCAACGTCTCTGCCACGGCTTTATTTCAAGCAAAAAGAGGATTTTGACGGGGATTCCCTCTCTCTGCCTTACTCTTCTTTCCGGTAGTCGAAGGCCTTAGTCATTACCTGGCAGGGGCAAACTTGGGTGGCAGATTCTCAAGTATAAAAATCTCAAATGGATTGACCATTACAGATACTAATCTTTTGTGATGGCTTGAAGCGAGATGCTGACATATTATCAGAGGGTCTTATACTCTTTAGAATTGCAACAGGTATGAGGATAAATGCACAAAAATCCAATATTCTATTCTCTCGGACTGAGGATGATTTCATTCAACATTATTTGAACCTTTTCCCTTTCCAAACATTGAATTTGGATGAGGAACTAAAATACCTAGTATTTCACTTAAAACCAAATGATTATTGGAAGACTGACTGGATGTGGCTACTGGTAAAGATGGAAAAAAGACTGAAAGTCTAGAGCAATAAATGGCTATCTAGGGCAGGGAGGTTAGTCCTCGTCAAGTCGGTTTTGGAAGTAATCCTTGTATACTGGATATCCCTCTCTTGGATCCCAAAGGGAATTCTAGAAAAAATGAGAAAGATGTATTTCTCTTATCTCTGGAGGGGGAAATCAAAAAATCGGTTGATGCTCTGGGTTCGATGGGAGAGAATTTCCAAACCAAAGGCTTTGGGAGGATGGGGGTTAAAAAATATTTTTTTGTTCTCAAAATTCCTTGTGGCAAAATCAGTATGGAGACTGATCACTACAAAAAGCCTTTGGACCAAAGTTGTCCTTCTGAAGTATGTGGCCCCACTCTCCTCAATAGAATGGATCAGGATCCCTAGCCCATGAACAACGAGTATCTCTGTAATGTGGAAGTTGGTACAACGAGCCTTTGATGTGGTTGGAAACAATTTAGACTAGTTGGTAGGGACTGGAAACTCGCTCAGAATTGGACGAGATCCCTGGGCAGAATGCTTGAGGGAGCACATCCTTCTAGCTAAACTTTGCACAGCCTTAGACCGTGGGGGATATTACCATCTGGCCCAAGTCGTTGACCCCCTCTACATAACACTGTGGCAACAAGGCTGGAAAAATGGAAGAACTTTAGGTTTAAACGAGCCTGAAGCTTTAATATGGGACCAATATCTCAAAGCTCTTAGGAGAGAAAATATTATTTTGAGCGAGAGAGAGGATGAGATTATTTGGGACGGAGATCCGGGAGGCATCTACACTCCCAAAGATGGATATGCTCAACTAAGCATCGAACCACTACAACAAGATACAAAGTGGTGGTGGAGGAATCTCTGGAAACAAAAGTGCCCAGCAAAAGGCAAAATCTTGGTTTGGAAAATCCTAGAAAACAAAGTACCTACGTGGGACATTCTACTAGGAGACAATTCCATGGCCCGAGCTGGTGTTCACTCTGCAGAGCACAAGGGGAATTGGTTGATCATTTATTTATGCGTTTTCCTTTCACCACATCGGTGTGGGTGGAAGCCTCCAAATTAAACATCGCCATTGGACATTGGCGAGGAGTATCCTTTGAAGAAGCCTTGAAAGACTGGTTATCGTCGAGGACTCCAAAAAACATAAAATCCTTTCCCATCATTGTTGCCTGGGGGATATGGATAGCCCGAAATACTATACTCTTCTGGGATGAACCACAGTCACCACTTTGGGCGGTCGCAAAGTGATTAAGTATCGTCGACTATCTCAAATTGGGAGATAGACAGGGACGAGGCACTGATCGACAAACTCAGGAGGAACATATCGACAAAGTAAGGCCTTGAGATTTCTTCGATGCAGAAGCCTCCGATGATCATTTACATTGTGCG
>SNQJ01S0029524.1:39344-86713 GCA_010110895.2 Picea sitchensis | reverse complement strand
ACCGGCACCAACAATTACTCTGAAATCATGGCCCTAAAATTGCTACTTCTATTTGTAGCAGAAAAAGGTTGTACCTCACTACAAGTCTTTGGGGATTCCTTACTCATCATCAATTGGGAGAATCATGAAAAATTTTGTCATATTGCTAGACTTAGACCATATATCGCAGAAGTACTGAGAATAATCTCCACTTTTGACACTATTTCTCTCTCTCATATCTACAGGGAAAGGAACACACTGGCTGACCGACTTTCCAAAGAAACCACACAGCTAGAATATGGAAATTAGCACATCACAGAACATACAGCAGAAGGCAGTTTTGACTATCACATGCTCTTTCAGGATGGACAAATATAAATAAATGCATCCATTACTAGAATTCTATGACAGATTACAAATATATAAATATTGTAAAAAACATGCTATTTTTTTGTACTTTTGTATATGGCTGGACAGTATATGGGTCACAAAACAAGACTGATATTTTGTATGTTTTTTTTTTATGAAGAAACTTTCAGAAATGGAAGTGACAATGCAAAGACAATATATATTTTGGCTATAACCCCATAGCAAATATATATCTGTGAATGTAATTTTATACTTTTCTAATAAAATTACGAATTTTTTCCGTGAAAAAAAAACCTTTAATATTTTATTTTTTATTTTCTAATTTTTTATTAATTAAAATTTGTAAAATTGTTGGATAAATAAAGGTTAAATACTTGCCCCTTATCATAAGATAAATTAAAGAAATGTCACGTATCCATCTATTTAATTGGGTAGAATGGATCAAATAAAAATTCACGGTGATAGATCCATTACAATTCTTTATCAAACAGGTCAAGTGGGAAGTAGAACATTAACATAAAGCATGTCACACTTGAATGCTCGTCGATTATAAAACATACATTTACTTGTACCATTAGTTGTATTGAGGTAATAACCCATAGGTCCCCAAGTTCGACTATAGAATTGCCTATCACTATAGTCAAATCAAATTTAAATAGGTTATTCTAATTATTTTACATTGAGTAAAAGGAGCATGTTAGGGATATAATAATTGGATGTTTGTAGTATTATGTTTCAATATATTTTCTCTTTTTTTTTTATGTGATAGCATCTTATGCATTTTTTCAAGTAAAAAAGTACATCCAGAAGGAGCATCAAATTGTCACAATTTTGGTTTGCCTCAAATTTTAGGTCAAGATTAAAGACAAGTGAGTATGTATTAGTTTCATATTTTTGGTCCTCTCCCCAAATAACCTAATTTCCATTATCATTGAGAATACGTAATGAATGAACTTCTATCTTTTTATTTGAACCTCCTACTTTATACTTTTGTGCATCTCATTTTTTCTCCTTCTCTTAAAGGTTTGCATGAACAATGTTTTTTTTTTTGTACAATAAACTCAATGTCTTCCCAAAAACTCCGATATCTTATTCAAAGTTGTATCAAAATCAAAGGAGTGTGAGGGATTGGTAAAAGTTATTGGAGGGATTATGAATGCCATTAATCATGCATGAATGATTTAGGATGCAAGACGACCATGTTTTGGGTTGCCTTTTGTTGGTCAAATCCATCCTCCAAGTCTTTGTCAGGGCCACATATTATGCTAGTGATTCCATGTTTGTCACCTATAGCACATCATAAACACTGCAAAAGGAGGCCATTCAGGCTATCACTCTTTTATATTGCTTACTTCTTATCTAGAGTAATTCTATTGATAGAGATAAGAGAAGAGAGAATATGTTTCTTAACTAGCTCATACCCATCAACTGTTGATCTCACACATATAACATTTCTTTCATTGAGCTTTCTAGGATCCTAGTGGGAAACTAATGTGTAAAAGAATGTCATGAATCCATCACTAGATATGCAGAGCAAGAAATTGTTCATCCAAAGTTTTGACTTCTCCTAATTAACTTGGGAACCATTGTATACATTAAAGAAAACACCATAATTAACACCATCATGGTCATCTCTCATGCCAACATATCTAATAGACATGTCTACTTGGATATCACATAAAATTTTCTTCTTTTGTAGCTCAAAATTACTATGTAGTTTATGAAGGTATTCTTTATAAGGTGCCAACAAGTCCTTTCTAAGAAGCTTGAATTGGGTATCGAGGTAACTATATTCATTTTGATAAGGCTTCCCCACCTTGTTGAGAGGAATGTAGTCATCATTGCATAATTTTTCCGATTATAAAATTTCAATGGTTAAAGGGATGCTTTTGGTTTCTCTAAATCATTTTCCTTGCAACCACACATGTTCAGTAACCACACACCCATGAAGACATGTCACCACTAAAAATATTCGTACCACTCCATTTAACATTAAACCATCCCTTTCCAATAGTTATCCTCACACATCCTCTCCCCATTCTTCCATGGATGCATAGTCTACATCACCTGGTCAACTAAGGTAAGGGATAGAAAAATCCAATGCATTTTAGGTTGTGTTCTCTATATCTAGATGAGTGACACACTAACAACCTGAAATACATTGAAATATACACAATTTACATCTTTCTATCTTCCAATTATAGCTTGTAATCCAGTATCCTCCTCTTCTTCTCCTTCCATCATAGTGCTATGTGAAATATTTATGAGGAGAATCAATGTGGCTTGTTCTCTTGGCCATGATAACTTATCTTTGTTTCATTTTGAGTTGGCTTTATATCACTCTTCAATAATAATCATGCTACAAGTGATAATGCAAGATGTTCCACATGAGATGGTAATATGATTCTACTCTTCTTCTCCTTCCATCATAGTGCTATGTGAAATATTTATGAGGAGAATCAATGTGGCTTGTTCTCTTGGCCATGATAACTTATCTTGTGAAATATTTATGAGGAGAATCAATGTGGCTTGTTCTCTTGGCCATGATAACTTATCTTTGTTTCATTTTGAGTTGGCTTTATATCACTCTTCAATAATAATCATGCTACAAGATGTTCCACATAAGATAGTATGTGATGCCACATTGTGAATTCCTTATACTAAAATACAATTCACACAAACCAAGTGAACAAAAAGAGAGGTTAGGTGTTTATCTTTGCATATATACATATCTTGATGTTTTTCATGTGTATTTTCAATGTTCATTTCAAATTATGCATATACTTTATTCCATGTATTTTATATACTTAACTTAATAGTGTATTTTAACAATATGATTTTAACATGTTATATTTATATGATGTAATATTTTAGTACTTTCATGGTCATTTATTGTTGAACATAGATAAAGTTAACTAATATTATATTATCTTATGTACTTGCACAATTAAGTGCAAATAAATTAATAGTTACACATTCTTCCGGTTAAGTTGGGAAGTCCTTGATTATAGGATTCTTTGTAAGTTTATCAATATAATCTCATTTATTATGCTAATATGTGAACTTAATATATGTCAATATTAAATATGGTTTTCTATAATTGCATATAGATAAATAACTATACCCATGAACCCACTGATGAAGAATTAAAGTGTGCATTGAGGAATGGTTACAAAAGAATGGTGGCAAATTTGGAGCCATGCTCCAAGTAATTAATTGTTAATTATGTGTTTATTTTCTAACTTACAAATAGTTGCAATTATTCATTCATTGATTGAAATATATTATATTCTTCCAGGCTGATGATGACAAGAGTGGCTCAAAGGGATCAACGAGTGTTGACAATTGTTTAACCTATATGATTGGATTACATCTTTAAATGTAGTGAGTATTTTTTTAGTTTAATGAACTTATGATTATTTATTATGTTTCTATAGAGTGGAGAAGATGAGGAGGGAACTGATCACAACAATTCAATCAAATTTTGATGTGAAATTCATTTAATTTCCTTATATGTGTGCATGTTTTTCATGCAATGTTGTATAGAAAGTTGACATTTAATCCCTAAGGTGGCAGTGTACCACTTGTTAATAGGTAGAAAACAAAATTAAATGGTTATTTTACAATTTAATTTAAAATTTAATCATTAATGTGTTTATATATACATGGTTTTGTGTTTACATGGTGTGAAATTGATTGAATCTTAGTGTTGTAAAATTTCATAATTGTGTTTATGGATACATTGTTTTTTCCTCTCATGGTGTGAAATTGTTTAAATGTGCATGGTACGATGTAAAATAGACTTATACTAATCATCATTCTCATCAATATTTAGATATTATAAAAATAATAATTACTAATTAGTTAACAACAACAACAACAATAATAATAATAATTAAACAAAAATAATTAAATGTTAATTGGGTGCAATTGAAGTAGCTGTAAGGAAAATTGTTACCTTCTCGACACGGGTTCAAATTCCACTTTGTGACATGTTTTCTCTCAAAGAACTAATTGTTGATGGGTTATATATGATATATTCATGAGTTTCTCAACTCTAAGACTTTTGTGATCAATATCATTGTTTGAAATGTTTTCAGAATCATCGCAATCATTTTTATGAGTTTTTGACTTGGCCTTGTGCCATGAAGAATCTAGGGTTTACCTTGGGTACTATCCTTGAAATGAGGGAAAGTGCTCAAGCGATTCCCCCAAGATATGTTACCTAATAATAATAATAATAATTAAATCATTGATAATAATAATTATTTAATAATTAATAAAAATAAAAATTTTATGATTATTATATTAATAATAATACTAATCATTTTAATTTTTTTATTATTATTATCATAAATTAAATTAATTAATAATATTAATTAATTAAATAAAAATAATTAAATAAGCAAAAATAATGAAATTAATTAAAAAAAAAACTAAATAATTACTACTAATAATGTTGGAACTATGCAGGTGAGATCATTCTAGATCTTGAAGGAACTCAAGAATTGACTTGTGCGTGGGGTTTAGGGACAACCACATATAATAAGGCAGAGTTGTATGTCCTTCTTTAAAGACTATTATTAGTGAATGCATATAGAGTGAGGACTTTAATCATCATTGGCGATTCAGGCTTAATTATCAACCTAATGAGTTTTAAGAATACTCCCTCTGATTGCAACCTAACATCACTCATAGCAAGAATTCAAAAAAAGTTTCATAGATTTTAGGAGGTCACCTTCTTCTAAGTCTTGAGGGCCCTTAATTGACAAGTTGGTGGTCTTGCAAACTTAGATGTAAAATTAAATGAAGGGGTCCTTAGGAAAAATGGGGGTTTATATGTTCAAGCAATCCTCTAGGTTCATTTTTTATTTATCAAACATGGAGGTACGTTATGACCTAACCAACCAACACATGTCAAGGCAATCAAGATGTCCAGTGAAATCAAGCAGGGGATGGCATGCAGAGGTCATCACTCCTTTTCCAGTCTCACACATGCTATCCATAACTGTCAGTCAATAATTTGAAACTTGATACAGTTTATATTAGGACTCAGGTGGAATAATGGCTTAGTTTGCAAGAGGTTTTGGTGATAGCACATGGTGGTGGTTAGCCCTGGTCCTAGTTGTTTTTCAGGTAAGAATTCCTTACTTTCTCTTGTTTGTTCTTTGGAGTTTTTATTTGATGTGATGGGATTTAGTGGATTTTCTTTAGTGCTCTGTTAAGAAATGTTATTTGGGTGCTTTTCTCTAGTGCTTTGTTCTAGTTAGGGGTGTTTGTGGTTTCAAGTTTCTTATGGGGTGCTTGGAGGTTTTGTTTATTATTTGGGTGCTTGGATTTGTGAGTTGGCCCTCCTCTACCCTGTCTTGCCCCCCCTAGTGTAGTCCTCTTCATGGGTTGGTAATGCGAGTGGGTTTGCGACATTTATTTCAAGGGAATATCAAGGTTGTTCTCTAGGAATTGTATTTTGGGTTTCTCTCAATCCTACTCTGATTGGGAAACAATCGAAAATCCTAAAGATGGACTACAAGAAAGTCTACAAACTTCATAGAGTGCTCCGCAAGTATGCAAAGTTTATTAATAATAATATAACTTCGATTTTCTCGATAACCGTCAAAGTTCATGAGAATGCACATCAATGTATTTCTCATAACGCTTTGATAATGGATACTCTGGTTCAACAAAAGAGACAAACCTAAGTTTTTGAAGTTGAGTATTCCATGATAAGGAACATGGTCTGAAATCTCATTAAAGGTTCACACTCATTTATCTCCAATTATAAAATGCCAGTAAACTCATCCCTGGAAGGTCTCAAGGAAGAAGAAACTATGCACCAAATGATGGAGGACATGGACCTGAGTATTCAGGAATCCCATCCTACCAACATTGGACAAGATGAATCCAAAAAAAAACATGTCTTTCATTAGTTTTTATGTTACATAAAACAAAACTTATTCTAGGAGTCTTTTTAGAGTATACACTAGCAACAACTTTTTAGTAGCTACAACAAAGTATGATCTGGAATTTTCTGTCTCCGACGTATATTGCTTGCTTGCATCGTTAGTTCTATTTCATGGTAGCTCTCTTTTTGTACTATATCATTGTTCATCTTAGCTATGGATGTATAGAGAGAATTCTGGAGATGTTGCATCCATTTTAAATTTCTTGACATTTTAGACCAAACCACTATGGTCCATAATAGCTTTTTATAATATAATTTTACCAGTTTTTGTTTAAAAATAATAACGTCAGAGCTATGATCTTAAAGTGACGCAATATATATCATTACAACACAAAATGAAAAGAAACAACACAAAGTCAACTATAAAATGATGCTAAACATGATACATGACGACTTTAAAACTTTCGAATATCGATGCACATATAATGTCATAACGAAACAAATATGATGCATGTAAGAAAAAATGGCTCGCATATTGATGTAAATAGACATTACTTTGATTAAATAAACATGCATAGGACATAACATCAACACAACTATCATGTTATGGATTTTTTTAAACAAAAAGGCAATGCCAGAAGATGCTAGTTCAACATTTTTTTTGTTTGCATTGTTATACTCATCTCTAGTATGACACAATTTTGAAGCAAATCATGACATCACCCTTTGCATTGTATTTTGCATCACCTTTTTTTCAATTTATTTCATAGAAAAATACACCAGGAGGTGATGCTAATGACAACTCTAGAGCCCCACACTATATTACTTCCCTAAGTTATTGATTAATCCTCCCATTTGAAAACTTCGTAATGATAGTCATATTCTCAATCAAAGATGAAAGATTCCTTTGGGAGGTCATGTGTGGTTGTTTGAGGCATCTTTCATCAATATTAAGCCCTAAACATTTCCTTTAAGGCCTAAAGCATGTGTTTCCTCCTTGCACCATAGTTAAAACCTAGAGACACACTCCTAGTGCTAAAAAAATACTTGATGTCTCCCATATCCCCACTTAAATGAAAGGGATACTCTTCGGAGGTCATATATTGCAATTTGAGGTGTTGTTCATGGCCCTAGATGCCTAGAATATTTATTTAGTGCCTAATGTATGTATTTCCTCCCTCAAGCATGTCTAGGCCCTCAAGACACATACATTTTGCTCAAAACTCCTTAATGGGGCTCATATCCAAATTAGAAGGCCAAAGATCCTCTCTTGAGGTCAAGTGTGGTGATTTGAGGCATTTGTTATGGCTCTTGGGCCCTAGCTACTTCCCATAGGGCTCAAGAGCCATAAAGCATGAGCCCTAGCAAAGTAAACCTCATGCTTTAATTTACTTCTTACTCTTTATATAGGAGACATTTTTGTACTCCTGCTTTGTATTGACATCATTGTACTCAACAATCCCATTGACGTACTTTGTGGTCACTTGTTGGACATTAATATAATTTTCGTATCTTAGGGCATAAGGCCCAATTTTCCTCATCCAACCAAGATCAAGGTGTTGACACTCATATGTGGTGCTTAAAACCTTATAATGGCACCAAAATCCCCAGAGGCCAAGCATACCCTAACAAGATAACATGTGGTAGTTAGAGGCATCATTCATGGCCCTTAACCAACCCTTGGATTTTCTCCTTGGGGCCGAAGGCCAAATCTTCCTCCCCAACCATGTGGAGGACCCATATGTAATGCTCAAAATCCCATATTGGTACTCATATCCCTACTTGATGGTTAACTATTCCATTAGGAGGTAACGTGTGGTGGTTTGAGGTGACATTCATGGCCCTTGAGTCATAGAAGCTTCCTTAAGTTCCTAATACTCGAGTTTCCTCCCCTTACCATAGTTAATGCCTTTATACATATTTGTGGTGCTCAAACCTAATGGTGTTGCTACCCCCACTTTGAATCCAAGGATACCCTCGATAGATGGGTAGATGATATGTGGTGGTTTGAGGTGTTGTTCATGGTATTTCATCCTTTGAAGCTTTCTTTAGAAACCAAGGCCCAAGTTTCCTTCCCTGACCATTTATAGGCCCCTAAAGCCCATATATGGTGCTCATGAAAACCCCCTAATGTCACTCATATCCCTGCTAATAGGAACATGAACACCCAAAGGGGTTATTTTTGGTGGCTCATGGGTGCCTCAAGGCCTTGTTCATGGACATTAATCCTTTGAAGATACAATTGGTGCTTGAGGCTTGATTTTCCTACCCCAACCATGTCTAGGACCTCAAGACCCATCCCTAGTGTTGAAAGCATACTAATGGTGCCCACATACACATTAAGAGTCTAAAACTCCTCCATATCGATCTTGTGTGGTGAAAGGTACAAGAGACCCATACTTTGTGCTAAAATCCTCCTAATGGAGTAGATATCCCTTTTCAAAGGTATATCACTAGTGCACTAGTTCTAGACCGCTACACTATTCTTACATCAAAAATTAATATTGGACTAAGAGAGGCATATGAACTTGATTTCATCCATTGGATGCATATCAATGATAAGTCTCACTGTGTAAGACATTGTTCAAGTTAAGAAACATAGGGAAAATCATGGCATGACATCTCGATTGGGAATGATGAGAAAGAAAGCATACTCACTCTATGACCAATCAACCATTACATAAGTAGGAGACACAACTCCCTTTTGACTGTCCCCATTTACATAAGGATCATGGTATGTAGAGACCTATATGCTACCATGGATAGACATCCCTCCCCCCTTTTGTGGGATAACACACAATGGATGAGAGTAGATGTTATAATCATAGAAGCACTTCTAAGACACAACAACATATGCATATCCAACTATTGTTTGACACACACACCCACATCCACACCCACATAAGAAAACAAGTAGTATAACAACCCCACATTGAAATCAAACATTATGTAAGCAGGAGACAATACTCAACCCTTGTTATGTTAATAGGAGACATGATATTGACTTACATGAGATTGTCTCAGTTGACTTAGACGAGATGGACCTACATCATTTGCTTGATTTATGGTCCACACCTTTATATATATATGGCACAACATATATTGAAATAAATGTCATGAAATATATACTAATATAAGGGCGAATAGGAGAAGGGATGAAGCAAGGGCTAGGGTTTTGCAGTCTTGGTAGATAAGATTAAGGATTGTAAAATTTGGATGATTATGGGGATGGATAAGGACGTTTTAGACTATTCATGGGACCCACTAAAAGGGGTCCAAATTTTCTCCAAATTTTTTATTTTATGCATATCCCTGGTGGAATATAAGGCAAGGGTAGGTTGTGGGGTTAATACTTTTGGTGAATGTTATCCCCTAGCCTAGGGATAACTAAGAAGATCGTGTCTCGAGGCCCATAGGTTCCATGCATGGAGTGTTGAGAGTCGAATGACCTAAGCATGGCCCCAAAGGGCCCCTCTTTTCTTCAAGTACAGTCCACATATCGCCAGCAGCAACATCCATCACACTAGCCTAGACCTGAAGTGGCAGTGGGTCTTGCTCCATGAGATAATGAGTCTAGGAATCATGGTATGTATCACTCTAATTTTTGAAGCACTTGAACATGTTATATTGAATCCTTCTTCATTTCATGATGTTTTCTTGGAAATTATGCTATTTACCTTGTTCAAACCTAAGAGGGTGACACAATGCCCTAGTAAGTTGATTTCCCTTTAGGATGGGTTGCTACTTGGTGGATATTTGAAGTGTCATCATCCGTTCCCCCCATACTTACCACTTTCCATCTTTATTCCTTCCATCTCCCCTTTCTTTTTGGGCATTGGGATTGGCTACACTAGGAAGGGTTTTTCTTTACCTTGTGGGAAGAAGGGGCTAAAGGCCCAGAGGGTAAAAGTAGCTGGTAAGAGTTAAAATCCAATTTTGAAACATTCGATATGATTCGCCCAGGGATCCTCAAGAAAGCAATGAAAATCCTCTCATTAAGAAAAGGGGACCCACAAGATAACATGAATACTCAAGGTACTAGTTGATGGATAGGAGGTATCATCATGAGACACCTTATTATGACCATGGACATGTAGTGGTATGACATTACCACCTATCTGGTCACTAAACCAGGGTATTGGCTCTTGGTGGCATAGCCAAGAGAAAGGGGGTCTCATTACGAGCCAACCTTCTCATTTCCATGAAATGTTTTGTGGATAACATTATCACCTCTAGTCATCAAGCCAGGACAATGGCCCTCAACTATTCTCTTGTAGCACAATAACAAAAGATAAAAGAAAGAAAACTAAGAATAAATGGAAATAAATGGTCTAGGAAACAATTGCATCCATGACAAGGTGCAACTCACCCTCCACAAAGGCAGCCATAGGTAAGACTCTACATTTCTCTGTTATCACATGCACCCCATGCCCAAATATTTACCCCATGCTACCTCATACACTTGCATGACTTGGACTAGAATCCACTTGGGAAACATCCCAAACTTAAGGCATATTCCCAATAGGACACCCTGAGAGCCTCTCCAAACCTAACTTGTCAAAATGCATAACATCTTTGAGCATTTGTTTGGGGTTAAGGGGATTCGATGCACATGTTCATGTAATTTAATTATCGTATGTGATTTAAATGATATGCTCCTTGTGACTTAGGAACCCCTGGAGGGTGTTGATGCCAAAAAGCACAACATAGGGTACCTGCATGCAAATGGGTTGCAACGCCTTATTATTTATTTATATTAATAATATACTAATATGTGGGACCCCCTATGTGAATATGAYGGAAATAAGATACATATGTTTTAGGTGCTTATGACTTGGTTGTGAGATGAGCTCTACAATTTATTTGATTTTAATTCGTTGTCGAAATAATTCATCAAAACAAGTTATGGGCGATGTGATTAAAAGAAAAATGATGTTGTCTTTATATAACCCTCACAAGTGTTATTATGTTGCATTTAGTTTGATAAAATATATAAAATCCATGTTTCAAGTTGTATGTGATATATGGTGTGGTGATTACCTTGATTTCATGTTACGAGGGTTGCGTGCATCGTTTGAATTGGAAGTTTAAATGTTGGGACATGGTATCCCTGGCAAGCTTTGATATATGTCACATTGGAGTTTTAACAAATGTTGGTGCATTTGTTAAGTTTGAGACTTAGGGAAATGGTGGTGTATCAAGCTTGCAATTAATTGTTAGTGGGTTATGCATTATATGGATAGCTTGCTCGTACTAGCTATGGTTGAAGGTGTAAGTGTAGATACGACATGCATTAATTGCATGTCGCTCTAACCTAGCTCGAGGCCACCACCCTTGCCATTTCACATTTGGTCTTTTGTTGGTTGGTGTTGCTCCACTTTGTTCAGTCGTGGAAGAGGTATTCGGACTTGGTTGATTATCCTTGGAAGTTTTACACCCAGGTATGAGGTTTCTTGCTGCTCCATCCATGAATTTTTCGCTCTGCTCTTTAAATAAGTCAAAAGTTGGCTCTTGACTTTGCTCACTGTCTGTGCATTTCCAAAGTTTACGATATATGGGATTTTCGACTGTGTATGGATTATTGAAAAGTTGGTCTCTGTGTCTTTTATATGTGAATTATTTGCAGTTAAAAATGGTGTGGGTGTCCCCTACTATTGATAAAAATATATTTGCTCCTTTGCTTTACCTCTGAAAAAAAGATATTGTTTGGAATTTTTCGGGCATGCCTTGCCTTTGGTTTTCTTTGGTGGTTCCTCTATGTCTGATGAGAATGGTACCATTGTTCGTAGCCTTTGTATTGTTTTTAGACTATGCCTGTCATTTAATTGTGTGGCTTTCATGGCTATCATGCCTACGCCCTTGTATAAGCTCTGTAAATACGACTGTGGAAACTTATGGTGGTGCTAGACTATTGAAGATATTCCTTTGACAAAACCCTCAAACTATTGGTCAACTCATCCTCCTATACTGCATAAAAGTTGATGATTGTTTATCAAACCTTGTATTTGAAAAATGGTGCGGAGGTGGCCAACCCAACATTTAATAAAGGCGTTGTTCATGCACATTTTTAGTCATGGGTCTTGTTGATTATTTATTGTGCGAAGTTAGAAAGAATGCTAAGCCCACTTATTTTTGTAATACAGTCTGTCATGTGGAAATATTTCGGTGATGGCACCATTGCAAAACCATTGTTTAAGGGATACAACCTACTGTGTGTTCGATTTTATATGAAAAGAATACCTCTGTGGATGAATTATATATGCGTTGAATGAGTTTTGTGAACCAAAATGAAAGGGAATTTTGGAAGCATTGTTATTTGAAGTCTCAGTTTGGAATTATGTTATACATAGGGGCCCCTTTTGAGTCTACTTCTTAAAATCTTGTAGTATTTAAAAGAGTACTGGTGGTAATGTTGTGGACCTCAATCTGTCCATTCTTCGATTGTTGGAATTTCGTGTCTCCTTGAATATGTCATGCGTGAGTTGTGTTATTACTGTTGAATGTTTCTTGGGCACTAAATTATGAAATGATTTCTGTGCAATGCAATTTCTAAATGCAAAATGAACAACCTTGAAGTGAAACACCAATTCTGGGATTTTGGAAATAGAGTGTTGAATTTTAGTTTTGAAACAGTAAAAGGTTTGGAAATTTACTGATTTTGAAGATGATATTGTTTGGTATAGATGATGATGGAACAATATCCATTGGAGTCCCTTCCATTATACCATTTTACGCAAAATACACTCCCCTCATTATCCAAATTACATTTTTACACTCCTTGTTCTGTTGTTACTCATTTTTAAGGAAAGTTTGTATGGAAATAAGAGAAATGTTGTGGAAGTTAATTGATGATTGGTATTCTAGGAGCTGGTTGTATACACAGTTTGATTGTTTTATTGATTGCTTGAACATTATTCGTGAATCTTTCCTCCTCCATGATATCATTTTACGCACATACAAACCCCCCATACTCCCAATGACCCTATCAATCCCATGTTCACATTGTAATTAATTAATGAAAGTTTTATGGATGAATTACATGGGTTTTGTGGTAAATAATAGAGCCAACTCTTGATCTATTTAAGTGGAGTTTCATGTATGGGTTATTAATAAATTTTCATGACTGATTAAATATTGCTACATGGTGAGTTTTTCAGTAGGGGTACTAATGGTCGGAATAACAGAGGCAGAGGTAACTAGCAGGAATGCCATATAAGACCTCGGTTTTCTATTCACTTTGATGTTGATCCACAAGAGTTAAATCAATTATTTCAAGATGGGTATTTCAATTTGGTTGGCCATGGTATATTGCACCCCCGCCCGAAAATACCCCCATTTCAACCTCCTCAGACTTTTCCCGACATTCATGTTCCTCCACACATATCAGTGCAGCCCCGAGGGTCTAACCAACCAAAGGCTATCATATAAAAGTCAAGGGAGGGAAACAATGAGAAGAGGCAAAATGCCTCACACAACAAATATGGATTTTGATGATTTTTATCTTGTTTAGTAATGAAGACAGTGTTTCATTATTTTGACCAAGTTTTTGGACAACAAGCTTTTATTTAGGCATTTCTTGAGGATAAGATGGATATATTATTTTTGGGGATATGGTCATAATTTTTGCTGATATTTAATATTCGATTTAAATCATGAGAATGGGAGTTACAAGGGTGTTATGTGATTCAAATGATTAATTTTATACTTTATATTTGATGATTATCAAAGAAAGTAATGGGAGTCACAAGGGGTCCCACCTATTTACTTATTATTAATTAGACCCTTATTTATATACTATTATTAATTATTTCTCTCAAACTAATTAGTTAAGCTAATTTGGCTTAACTAAAGAAAGTAGTTGAACTGCTCCAACTTATTGAGAAAGAATAAAGGCTCAATGAGATGAGGAGACAAGGGGGAGAATAGAAGGAGAACTACAACCATAAGGTTTGCTCTTTATTAGTGAGATATTTTCAATTTTTATTCATTTTGAGTTTATTAGAAAGCTTAATCCTCTTGATGACAACAAGGTCTTATTGAAGGCAACATGATTCAAAACTGAATCACCTATTTCAACAACTTGTTTTAAGTGTTTGATTTTTATTTGGTAGTCTGTGTATTCTTGTTTGTTTATGGATTAAATTTTAGGACTGATAAAGAATATCTTGCAAAGTCAAGTGGCAACATGTTGTGGCAAGCTAATCCAGATCATTAGTTTCAGTTTTATTGTGTTGTCAGGGTATTTTTGTATTGTGCCCATCGAAGGATTCTAAATATGACTTTGGTCCCCACCCTCACAGGGGTTTGTAAAAGAGAACTCAATTTTGTATCTCGGAATGAAATAAAATTAGATTATTGTTTCTGTCTCACATATGTGTCTTCATGATATGGTTCTTTCTTTTTCTTTTATCTCCATGTTTACATTATTGTAAAATCGGTATACACTCATGTAGCTTTGTTTAATTTTATTTTTTTATTGTTCCATATACAAAACATAAAATCGACCTTAATCCTTTGTACTTAATACTTGTGTATTCAGTGAATATTTTTTAGGCTATAAACCCCGGGTGAAACTCCTAACTATCTTGTCTTAGCCAGGCAAGATCTGAAAATGCTTGAGTAAGGTTATCCATACCTTTTCCTCAATAGAGTGTGTACTTATTATCTTTGCATGACCTTTCCCGGTGGACAGGTACAATGAGGGAATGATTAGCTTAGACCTTCATGGGGGCTCAAATCCCATAGATGGACACTGAAACCCCAACCATGGGGTAAGGAGAGACTGAAGGCTTGCACTAGAAGAAGGAAGGGTGTTTCCTTTGGAGGCATTGTGGAAAACCTAGATCCAGGGTTTCATGCTCCTCCCACCTGAACGTTGGCCTTGGGAGGCCTTGGACATCACCTCTACAACCCTAGACGTCACCTGTTAGTTGGGGTTGTCACCTTGAAAGCATTCATGAGGCTATTGGCACGTGTGGGCAAAACTTTTAGTCCTTTGGAGGCCAACCGTTTCATCTCTTTTGCCTAGTGTCCCACACTTGAGGCCCAATGTCACCTTAGAGGGACATGGTGTCACCTTTAGAGGCCTATTTAGATGCAAATTGAATTTATTTTGGTCAAAAATGTATTTTTTGTGGTAAATTGGCCAGGTCGGCCTTGTTTTTTACCTAAAAACTAATTAAGGTCACAATTTTGGTATAAATAAGACAAAAGTGACATCAATTTTAAGAAAACTCTCATTGTGAGAGAAGAGGACTGAAATTTTCTCCCTATTTGGGGTGTCTTTGGTTGAAATAAGGAAGGCACATTTGTCTTGGAAGCTATATTTTGCAACTAGGATCAATTTTGGTGAAGTCATTTGGTAATCTAGTGTTTTAATGCATAATTATTCTTGGTGAAGTAAGTAAATGCTTTTTATCATTACTTTTGAATGGTTATAGTACATTTTCTTTCTCATGATAAAGATTAGGAAATTGCATGCTTGACAAACCCTAGGAGTGAAGAACCTAAGGTACTACTTCTTCACATTGTATTTTCTAGACTTTGCCTAATTGGTTTATATTGTCAAGCCTCTAAAGCCCTAAAGTGATAACACTTTAGAGGTCTTAATTAATTGTAGTTGCATATAAATTTAATTTCTAATAAGTCTAAGAAGAAGGAGGTGATAGGGCCTAGAAGAGCCTACACCCTAGTTAGCTTACCTTCTCAAAGCTTGGATTCTAGGAAGACTTAAGGTTCTATTCTTCCTAAGTTCATCCTTTACTTAGATCAACAATATCATGGTTGTTGTTTCCTCCAAGTGAATGTTGCCACCTCTTGACTCCATTACCCCCATAGAGACACTAGTCTTCACATCTTCCTTCTTGAGAGATCAACCAACACTCAAACCCCAAAGATTTCACCTACTACTAGCTAAAACTAACACTAACCTAGCTTAGAAGACTAACTTTATTGTTTTTGTTAGTATCACTATTCCAGCCATTATCTAGCAGCATGTTTAAGTCTACTAGCTAACTAAATCAGCCCAGAATTTGCATTTGGAAAATTACTATCAATCAAAGGTTAAAGTGTGACATCTTATTGCCATTTAATACATTTTTTGAAGGGTATATTGTTGTTGTCACCATTTTTCTTGTTGTTGTTACAACCACTTTTCTAATCATCTTAGGCATCTTGTCAAAGTTTGTTTGCTAGCTAAACTAATTCAGAATTTGCATAAGACATAGCATTATCATCTAAGTGTTCAAGCTTTTCATTATATTGTCTTTACAAGTGCATTTTATGGAATATATTGCAGTTGTCATCACTCTATTTAATGCTATTATGCATTTATTATTTGTTGCATACACTTGTTTACTAACATTTTGTTGCAATTTTAATGTCTTGTTGAAGCACCAATATCAATTGTTGTATATAAACTGCCATAACATTTGTTGTTGTCTTGGTAAAGGGAAGGTACATTCCTTTAATCCTTTGCTTCACCATTCAAGACATAAACCTAATTTCAGTGACCTACAGAGAGAGGGATGGTCTACCTTATCCTTTTCCCTTCATCAAACCACTAGGTCTTGGGACGTCTCCCTTGGAGTGGGTTTTCCCTCCTCCTAGACAGAAAGGGGTACCTTATTGAGGTGACAGTGACATGATTACCCCCGTGTTACGCCAATCTAAGCTTACTTGCCTTTGGGATTTGGGAAAGTACATATCATGCGATAAAATTTTGGGCGTTGTTGTCGGGGAACATTGAGTCAACTTTCCTCAATGACACTTTTTCGATAAGCCTTCTATTCAAAGACTTTAATTTGCAAAACTTACCTGGCAACTCCACTGAGGGTGATTCCCTCTTTTCCGTTTGATAATACCTAGAAGGATTATCTGGAAACTCCACTAATGTTAAAGCCAACCATGGCTTCTCAATGGGACCCAAGTAATTTTAAACCCTTGTATATGAGTGAAACTTTGGGTTACCCTCAAAAAATACCTCTGAGGTATGAAAAATGGCTCACAATATTCACTGATAGTGATGAGGAAAACGTTGAAGACCATATGAGTGAATTTTGGGCCTTCTTTCAACTCCACCCTATCAATGATGATGTTGAAGACCTAGAAATGAAACATTTCTCTACTACTCTTCATGGCACTTCCAGAAGATGGTATGATGGCCTCCCTAATTGATCCAGAATAGGATCCAGGAGCCTAACAGGGCTCAAAAAGGCTCAAAAATGAAAGTTATCATAATCGGACGAAACCAATTCCATTGCGACCGACTCATCGCGATGATTCCGACCATATATTCACTTTCTCAAACGGGCACCGTATGCGAGAGTTATCGCACTCTGGTCGTTTTCCCAAACCGCTAAAAAGTAAAAAAAAGTCAACAATCAAAAGGTGACGTGGCACTCTCTGGAGGTGACACATGGCAGTGGCAGAGGTGGCATGTGGTAGGTTGCAAGGTTGACTGGACAGGCATAGGGACCAATAGCAAGTTGACAAGTGGCATCATTTTTCATGAATAAGGAAGTGCCACGTGGCCCAGACTTGGGTTGCCATGTGGCATTCAGTGGTTAGCTCAATTGTTTGAATAACAAAATTGTAATGGAGCTCATGGGGTTCGACCCCATGACCAACAGGGAAAATGATTTGGTAAAGTCCCGACCACCAATGTGTTGCACGTGTTCCTTGTTTAAACAAGTCACTTTACATTTATTTAAAGTTCATTTGTTTTGATATGGGCGGAAGAGGGTTGGGGCTAAGCCCCAGCCCATGGTTCGTTTTGTACTATGTAACCACAACTAAAAGGGGCGCGGGCGCAATATGATAACCACCTATAGGGGTTAATGCAATAAACTCGGACCTTTCCATATATTCGTGGGTGTAACGACTGGCCTAGATATTGGGGGCTACACCAAAAAGAGGAGTGGTTGCGTGCACATAGGAATAGGGCTCGGCCATATGGCCTTCACACAGGACCGGGTGCCATATTTCGGGGGGGCAACACGTTAAGGATAAGCGCTTGGCCACATGGTGCGTTACTTGTGACCAGGAGCCCTACAAAAGGGGGTTGCGCCTTGTCTATGCATCTTTTGGATTTTTAACTTTATATTAGTGATTTTATTTGATTTATTAGCGAGTTTTTAGAGATTTTGGTTAATATTGGGAGATATTGGACTCTTTTTGAGCCCAGATTTTGGGAGGAAGTTGGGGAATGATAACCAACTTCAGATCTATAAAATCCAGGCCTATTTGAGGCCATGGGGGGATAGTCAGAGCAAAGTTATGATGAAGGGAAGCCAAGCCAAAGCCATTTTTATGCAGGGAAGTTGTTGGGGAGCAGACGCTTGCGGGCCATTTCTGGGAGCTCCGGTCATCTGTTTTGCGTGTTGTTTCTTCTGTTGGGTTCTAGAAATTTGGAAGAACATGACCAGATTAGTCTTGTAGCCTAATGGCACTTCTGCGATGTAATTTTTGAGATTTGAACAGAAATAAAGAAGCCTCCCCCACTGAGACAAAGGCCCGGAGACGTAGGCAATTTTGTGTCGAACTTCGTTATCACTTCTCTTGTTATGGTTTGTTGTTATTATTGCTTCAATTCAGATCTGTATACTATTTTATGGCTGCTATGTTCTTTCATTAAATTCATCCTCTTTCATTCAGCTTCTTAAATGGTTAATTAATGCATGCAATTAAAAACTCAACCATAGTCATTAAAAGATCTTTTTGAATCACTAATGCTAGTATTACATCCATGGGTCAATTAGACGAAGTTTTCCTCAAAATATGGAAAGCCAAAGATGATCCAAACATGTTACTACAAAGACTTAATTACATAAAAAAGAATGAAAATGAGACTATGAGCGAGTTCTATACCAAGTTCCAGAAGCTATCATGACAACTCCCTAGAACCTATCGTCATGGGCCCCACTTCCTCCTTTTCCTATTTATCAGAGCATTCTCAGGACAATCAGGATTCCTGCTCGACAAAAATGGCCTAAGGTCAATCCAAGAAGCTTATGACATGGCCACAAAAGTCGAAGCCAACATCTCCTCATCTAAGGAAGAACATTCATTTGTTCCAGAAGTCAAGGTTGATGACCCCAAAGATACCCCAGATTCTCTTAGTTCAGAGATATTAGCTTCCCTTGAGATCTTTGTTAGTAAATTCCAAGAAAGAGGGGAACAAATCATCGACCAACAAAAGGTTGAGGAGAAGGATCCTAATGAAGGTTACCAATCCCATAAGGAAGAGCAACAATTTACTCATGCTTCTACCAAGGATAATGAGAACCTAGTTGAAGAGCAAGATACTGAAGATATCAAACATGATGATGAAGTATTAATGCATGCTCCTCCCTCTAATGAAGCCATCTGAGATCCTATTCTTCATGCACAAGAAGAAYAGGATGAGGCCAGTCATTTTCCTTTTCACGATACCATATTCTATGATTTAGATGGTGAAGAAGTAAGGGAATCCTTGGACGAGCTATATCCTTTGTATTGTGATGAAGCTAAAGATGTAGGGGCAAGTCATAAGGATGAGGCACTGATGCCTACTCTTCCATTTGATGAAGTCATACAAGCCTTTGAAGCTCCTAAAAAGGAAGAAGTGAATACGTTAAGTTGTTTCCCTTTCCAAGATTTTGATGATGCTTTATTTTGTGATTTGGAAAAAAAAATAAGTGTTAGAGGAGCCCTTGGATGCTTTAATCCCTTCATGTTATGATAAAGGAAATAGCATGGTTAATAATATTGACGAGTTCATACATGTTGGGAGAAGTAAATGGAATGTGATTGGTTATGATGGGTATCCTATTTACGACATTGAGAATCATTTCCAAATGTTGCCTTTACAACTATCATATCGAGTTACTAGTAATTCTGAAATTTGGCAACAAGGAGATGATATAGACATCTTCCAAACACCCAAGGATGATCTGGTGTTATGTTTTCATGATGATTTTTGGTCATACCTTGGGGATTTTGATGATCGTTCCTTTGAGCACTTGGATTTATTCTATGAAGAATATTATCAACCACTGTTGTGCTCGGATCTTGATAAGGGTGAGGATGTTGCTTACCTAAAGCAGGATATTTGTGACAAGGTTTTTCATCTCCCTTCGATTACTTTACCTTGTTATGTCACTAAGGATGCAATTTGGAAACATGTCCCTTGTCCCAATTTTTCTCTAGGGAGAAGCCTTCTTTTAGAATTCAAGTGTAGGTTGAATACATTAAGAAGAAGTTTATTATCTCGATCTTTCAACTCTCCCCGAAGAAGTTTCCAATCATCCTCTAGGTTCTTTCTAGTCCCTTATCAGACCTCAGGATGTGATGACGTCCAATGGAGCCAACCTTCAGACTCTTTGAGTCAGTCTTTTGAGCCTTTGACCTTTCATGATCCCTTTCTAAGATGGATTGAGCACCTTCCTAGAAGTGTAACTTGGTATAATTTTGTCCCTTCCTCCCGTGTCCATGAGCTAGACTTTACGATTTCCTATGATATGATACATGCTCTAACTCATGTTATTTTTGTGCTTAACTTGTCATTGTTTTGGTTTATGATGAAGCACAAAGGCATGCATTATGAGGCATTGCTAGGATGGTTCCACTGGTTGTATGACTACACCTAGCATTCAACCAATAGGTAAGTAGGTAGGCATTTCCATCCATTGTACATACCATTACATATCATTCTAGTATAGTTGTATTTGCATTTTTCATATTGTCTCATTTCATTATGTATATATGTATGCTCATGATTAGAATTTGTTTTATTTCAATTTTTATATCATATATGGACAAGGGGTGATATCACCACCCTAGATGTTACTAATATCTTTTGTTAATATTTAGTAGGCATGGGTCATACCAGAGATGTTGAGGTTCTCATGTGCTCTACGATGAGCACATGTCCCCGAGTTGGAGCCAAATGTTATCCCCTAGCCTAGGGATAACTAAAGAGATTGTGTCTCGTGGCCCACAACTTCCATACATGGAGTGTCGAGATCCAGACGACCTAAGCATGGCCCCGGAGGGCCCCTATTTTCTTCAAGTACCAACAACAGTATCCATCACACTAGCCTGGTCTTGAAGTGGCAGTGGGTCTTGCTCCATGAGGTAATGAGTCTGGGAATCATGGTATGTATCACTCTAATTTTTGAAGCACTTGAACATGTTGTTTTGAATCCTTCTTCATTTCATGATGTTTTCTTGGAAATTATGCTCTTTGCCTTGTTCAAACCTGGGAGGGTGACACAATGCCCTAGTAAGTTTATTCTCATTTAGGATGGGTTTCTACTAGGTGGATCTTTGAAGATTCATCATCTGTTCCCCCCATACTTACCACTTTCCATCTTTATTCCTTCCATATCCCCTTTCTTTTTGGGCATTGGGATTGGCTACACTAGGAAGGGTTGTACCTTACCTCGTGGGAAGAAGGGGCTAAAGGCCCAGAGGGTAAAAGTAGTTGGCAAGAGTTAAAAGTCAATTTTGAAACCTTTAAGATGTTTCGCCCATGAATTCTTGAGAAAGAAGTGAAAAGCTTCTCAATAAGAAAAGGGGATCCACAAGATAAAATGAACACTCAAGGTATTAGTTGATGGATAGAAGGTATCATCGCGAGCTGGCTTATTATGACCATGGACATGTAGCGGTATGACATTACCACCTATCTAGTCACCAAACCAAGGTAGTGTCTCTTGGTGGCATAGCCAAGAGAAAGGGGGTCTCATTACGAGCCAACCTTCTCATTTCCATGAAATGTTTTGTGGATAAAACTGTCACCTATGGTCATCAAGCCAAGATAGTGGCCCTCAACTATTCCCTTGTAGCATAAGATAAAAAGATCAATGAAATAAAACTAAGAATAAATGGAAATAAATGGGCTAGGAAACAATTGCATCCATGAAAAGGTGCAACTCACCCTCCACAAAGGCACCCACAAGTAAGACTCTACATTTCCATGTTATCACATGCACCCCATCCCCAAATATTTACCCCATGACACCTCATACACATGCATGACTTGGACTAGTATCCACTTGGAAAACACCCCAAACTTAAGGGGGATTAGCCCAATAGGACACCCTGATACCCTCTCCAAACCTAACTTGTCAAATTGTATAACATCTTTGAGCATTTGTTTGGGGTTAAGGGGGTTTGATGCACATGTTCGGGTAATTTAATTATTGGATGTGAATTACATGTTATGATCCTTGTGACTTATGAACCCCTGAAGGGCGTACTTTTTGTCTCTACAGGACCTTGCCCGGTGGACAAGCACACATGAGGGAATGATTAGCTCGGACCTTCATGGGGGCTCAAATCCCACAGATGGACGTTGAAACCCCAACCAGGGGGTAAGGAGAGACTGAAGGCTTGCACCAGAAGAAGGAATAACGTTTCCTTTGGAGGCACTATGGAAGACCTAGACCCAAGGTTTCATGATCATCCCACCTGAACATTGGCCTTGGGAGGCCTTGGACGTCACCTCCGCAGCCCTAGATGTCACTTGTCAACTAGGGTTGTCACCTTGAAGGCATTCATGAGGCTATTGGAACATGTGGGAAAAAATTTGGGCCTTTGGAGGCCCAACGTTTCATCTCCTTTGCCCAACGTACCACACTTGAGGCCCAATGTCACCCTAGAGGGGAATGTCGTCACCTTTGGAGGCCTATTTAGATGCAAATTGAATTTATTTTGGTCAAAAATGTAATTTTTGTAGTAAACTGGCCAGGTCGGGCTTGGTTTTTGACCTAAAAACTAATTAAGGTCACAATTTTGGTATAAATAAGACAGAAGTGACATTTATTTTAAGACAACTCTCATTGTGAGAGAAGATGACTGAAATTTTCTCCCTATTTGGGGTGTCTTTGGTTGAAATAAGAAAGGCGCACTTGTCTTGGAAGCTATATTTTGCAACTTGGATCAATTTTGGTGAAGTCATTTGGAAATCTAGTGTTTTCATGCATGATTATTCTTGGTGAAGTAAGTAAATTTGCTTGTTGTCATTACTTTTGAATGGTTATAGTATATTTTCTTGCTCATGATAAAGATTATAAAATTGCATACTTGATAAACCCTAGAAGTGAAGAACTTAAGGTACTACTTCTTCACTTTGTATTTTCTAGACTTTGCCCAATTGGTTTATATTGTCAAGCCTCTAAAGCCCTAAAGTGATAGCACTTTAGAGGTCTTGATTAATTGTGGTTGCATATAAATTTAATTTATAATAAGTCTAAGAAGAAGGAGGCGCTAGGGCCTAGAAGAGCCTACACATTAGTTAGCTTACCTTCTCAAAGCTTGGATTCTATGAAGACTTAAGTTGTTACTCTTCTTAAGTTCATCCTTTACTCAGATCAACAATATCATGGTTAGATATTATTTTTGGGATTAACTGCGTAGTGTAAGTCATTAATCTATGACACTACGCAGTTAATCCCAAAAATAATATCTAATATCTTGCACTGCAGAAGCCCCTATATACTTAAATATCATGGTTGTTGTTTCCTCCAAGTGAATGTTGCCACCTCTTGAATCCATTACCCCCATAGAGGCACTAATATTCAATTCTTCCTTCTTGAGAGATCAACCAGCACTCAAACCTCAAATCTTTCACTTACTACTAACTAAAATTAACACTAACCTAGCTTAGAAGACTAAATTTATTGGTGTTGTTAGTATCACTGATCCAACCATTATCTAGCAACCTGTTTAAGTCTACCAGCTAACTAAATCAGCCCATATTTTGCATTTGAAAAAGTACTATCAATCAAAGGTTAAAGTGTGACATCTTATTACCATTTAATACATTTTTTGAAGGATATATTGTTGTTGTCACATTTTTTCTTGCTGTTATTACAACTGCCTTTCTAATCATCTTAGGAAACTTCTCAAAGTTCGTTTGCTAGCTAAACCAATTCAGAATTTGCATAAGACATAGCATTATCATCTAAGTGTTCAAACTTTTCATTATATTGTCTTTACAAGTGCATTTTCTAGAATATATTGTAGTTGTCAGCACTCTATTTGTTGTTGTTATACATTTATTATTTGTTGCATACACTTGTTTACTAGCATTTTGTTACAAGTTTAATGTCTTGTTGAAGCATCAATATCAATTGTTGTATATAAATTGCCATAACGTTTTTTGTTGTCTTGGTAAAGGGCAAGTACATTCCTTTAATCCTTTGCTTTCAAGACATAAACATGATTTGAGTGACCTAGAGAGAGAGGGGTGGTTTACCTTATCCTTTTCCTTTCATCAAACCACTAAGTCTTGGGACGTCTCCCTTGGAGTGGGTTTTTCCTCCTCCTAAACATAAAGGGGTACCTTGTTGAGGTGACGGTGACAAGATTACCCCCATGTTATGCCAATCTAAGCTTACTTGCCTTTGGGCTTTGAGAAAGTACAGATTGTGTGATAACAATGACAAATCCTTGGATAATCCACCTAAATACCTTGCGTGTTCACAGATCTCGCAAAGTACCCATTTAGGGGTATGATCAATCAAAGAATGTAAAAACACATTGAATTTAGGGCAAGAGAGACTAGTTTCAAGACCTCACTCCATACTAGATGTTACTCTTATTTAAATCATTGTTTCCATTTGCCATCCTTGGAAAAGACAAAGGGTTATGGTTTTTGCAAACATATGGGATATAGGAGGAAGCAATAATAATGAACTCTCTCAAAGTATTTGGTGAAGGGGAGGAAAATTGTTTTCAAGAGGATGATGTCTAGCTAAGTGAGGTTTAAGGTTATATCAAGGGAAATGTGGAGTCTAAGGTGATAGGAGTCCAAGACTATGGGGATCTTAAAAAAAAGAGGTGCGGTGGAATTCATATCTAGTAAGTGAGCTAAACAACGTGTTAATTAAAAAGGAAGTCAAATAAGTTTGGTGCTTGGAGAAGATATAAAAATGCATCAAGTATTGGAGACGGTAGATCAAGCTCCGATAGGAAGGCTTTATGTGTGTTAGTTGTTTGAAGAAAACCTTGAAATCTTGGTAGGAAAATGAGTGGTTGCTTGTGGTAGCTTACCTACCAATCTTTCACATATTTGTTAGGTGTTGGATGGATTTTATCTTTTGATTGGAGAGGGATGCATCTAAGATTTTGAATACTTAATCATTGTGGGGAAATTCGCCCCTAACCCTAAAGAAACAGAGTCCCTTCTTTGAACCGAGACTGGAGAGATCATTGATGCAACCTATATGGTTTAAATTACATGTATTGCCCCTTGATTTCGGTCAGTTAAGGTATTTAAAGAAATGGGTAATAGTCTTGGTTCTTTAGATGTAGTTATTATTTTTTAGGCATCCAATTAATATTCTATTACTTGAATCTTGGTGGAAATGGATTTATGAGAAGGACCAACAAAGGAAATGATCCTAGAAAAGGAGATATGCATCGTTAGTATTTAGAGCATTTCTAAAGAAGTATTCACTTTCAGATCTACTAACCCTAAGTAGTACAACACAAAAGAAATTTGTCAAGTCTTTAGAGTAAAAATTCAATTGGATGTTTATGGATTTGATATCACACATAAGAGTGCAAGGAGAAAACATGTATGCTTTTGTACCACTCACAAGAGTGTAAAGATTAAATGTTTGAGCTATAATACTAATGGTTTGATTGTCGCCAAGGTTCAAGTCGTGACCATGGCACAAAATATTTCCAATTTGTGAAAGACTGATGAGGACTATGATTTGGCATCGCATTGAAGCATTGCAACCAAATTGGTTTTAGTGTGACATACTCGATTAGTGGTGAGTTGTTATGAACACCAATTTAGTGAAGTAGAGATGAATTAAGAAATGAAGGAGTAGAAGTGATTTAGCAATCAAGGAAGAGTTTGAGTGTCATCACAATAGATTAGAGTCCAACTAACATAATGATTACATTAACTTAAGTGATTGAGTGAATTTCACATCAACAAAATGTATGGGAATATAAAATAAAATAGAGACAAGCCAAACAAATAACAATATCAATGTGTAATAGATTGGCTTAGTTGTATATATATTCCCATAACACAAGATTTCAATTAAAAATAATGGTAGAGATTGAAGTAATGCGAGAAACAATTGTGGCTTAGAAATGTGTTAACAATTGTGTAAGAGTTCATTTTTTCTAGAGATCACAACAAAATTGCTTAGGGTTCTATGTGATGATTTACATATGAGATGATACATATTTATATAAGATACAAGATAAGGTTAACATTAACAAGGGAGTTACAAAGTCAATCTAAAATGTAACAAACTTTCATGATTTCTATAAATTAATCAGTTGTTTCTTGTTGGTCACTAAGGTTGATGTAGACTCAATCAACTTTGATCACCTTGAATTGCAAGGATACTAGGAATCTCAATGCTAAGATTATGTTGATATGATTAAAGATTTTAGAATTAAGGAAATGTAGTTGTATGAGTGTTGATCTATTATAGGTGCCATGTAGATCATCCACTAATGTTAGATTGATGGAAGGTTGGAGATCAAATGTGGGTAGTAGTTGCATTGGTGGGTACGAATATAGCAATGAGTAGAGGTTGATAGGAAAATGAATAAGAATGGATCCTAATGAAGTTGCACTTTTGGTTGCACTAAACAATGAGAAGGGCATGCCATGGATGACTATTGTGCTATGGCACACATAATCATTAAGAATCTAGAGGTGATTTCTTTACTATGATGGCCTACTAAGTAGAATTAGTTAAAATAATAAAAGTTAACATATAGTACATCATGTGTAAGTTGTATCTAAAAATATAGTGCTTGCTTTAATTTAAACTAGAACACTTCCCTAATAAATGCAACATTATTATAATATGATTTTCCTCTTTTTGAAGGAAGAATTATATTATAAGTGTCCTTTATCCCATACATATACATTGATTTCCAATATCTTAGAGATGACCCTCTATTTTATGTTGGAAGATTGGTTGTTGTCATTGATGTCAACCCTAGTCATTGGTTTTGGACCACAAAATTGATGAAGGTATTTGGACATGAAGGACAGTGCACATGCAGATACAACACCCATGGATGGATAGTATACATCATGTTGTTTACGGTGGTAGGTGGCACGTCATGTGGATCCTCATGGTTGAGGAGAAATGAATTTTTGAAGATGACAAAGTGAATTGAAGAAGGAAGTACAGGTCAGCCCTGAAGATAATTAAAGAAAATAATTACAAAATAAGAAAGTGTTAGGTCAGCCCTAATGTTAAAAGGAAGTGACATAAAGGTTATAAATATATATCATTATACATTCATTTTAAAACACACACAAGTTGAATTTCAGGGGAAATTTGAAGTAAAGAAGGTCAGATTTCAAGGGAGGAAGAAGTCTTTTGGTGATGTGTTCTAAGGTATGTTATTTACAAGTCATCTTACCATTTTTGCTATAAATTTTTTTCTAGAATGATTCAGATGGTGAAATTGGTATGGTATTGAGAAGACATGTCTAGGTACTTGTGGTAAAAATTTTAGCTCTTCATTAGCTATAATTTTGGAGATACACTCTATGGAAGATAGGGTTTTTGACTAGTCCTGAAGCTAGTCATAAACATGTGTTCTAGGTAAAACAATCATAACTTCTTCATAGAGAATCCAAATGAAGTGAGACAAATTTCATTGGAAAGAGTATTGGTTGTAGTTTCTTGTGTGTGAATTTCAGAACCTGATGTTAAATATTGAGCGCAAGGCATTATGTACAAGTTCTCTCTCCTGAATAAACCAAAATTGAATAAGGTCTACCATTTTCTCTATAACTCATTTTCTGGGAGAATTCAAGGAGTGAAACTTGGAGGAGTTTCAGAGAATACATTGAGTTATATTATCTACAAGATCAGAGTATTCTAAGAAGTGAAGAATTGCAGAAGTTAAAGAAGTCTCAGGAAGCATTATCTGGTTCTATGTGATGGTTAGTTGATGGTGATGATTTAATGCAAAGTTTTATTATCTCTCATATATTCTTTGGCAGAAGGAAGGGGCAAGGATGGAGAGGTCAACCCTCTCTTGATATTGGAGGATTGTAACTTGCTTTTGGAGGTTTATCCCTCCCTTTATGTTTGGAAGTTGTAGCTACCTTTGGAAGTCATTACTTCCCTTGAACAATAACTATTGGTTTTCAGATTTCTATGGTGAGGAGTTTCGAAGTTATTTTTCGGATAATCCACAGTTGGTGTCATTTTTTTCATCGACGTTTCGAATCCGAATTGGGTTATTTCTCATACATTGTGCATAGTGTATTGTGGTGTATTGGTGTAAATATTCTACTATTGTTCATTGCTCATTGAATATAATTGAATATATAATTTGGTTGAAGTATAAGTTGAAAAAGTTTTTAAAATTGTATTTGATACTGATTCACCCCCCTCTCGGTATCAACAATTGGTATCAAAGCAGGTTGCCTTCAGAACAGTTTAACCACTGGAAGGAAAATCCTGAGCAGAGATGGATGACCATGAACACATTTCAAATGGGATTCAAAGATTTGATGGAAGAAATTATGCATACCGGAGTGATAGAGTGAAAACTTACCTAACAGCTTTGGGAGTAGACATTTGGTACTCAGTTGGAAATGGCTATGTAATCCCAAATAATGGTCCAACTGATCCAAATGAGAAGAAGCTTATGAGTTGTAATTCAAAATCCAGACACCTTATTCTAGGAGCATTGGCACCAACCATTGCTAGCAAAGTGATGGGCTGTAGCACTGCTAAAAAGGTATGGGACAAACTCAAGAGTATCTACGAAGGTGATCCAAAAGTTAAGCAGGTCAAGCTTCAACGACATAGAGCAGAATTTGAAAATTTGAAGATGAATGAAAAGGAAGATATTGCAACCTATTTTCTTAGAGTTGATGAAGTTGTTAATGTTGTCAGAGGATTAGGTGAAGAGCTCGATTAATCCTTCATTGTACGAAAAGTGTTGAGATCACTTCTCTTGAAGTATGATGCTAAGGTCTCCACCATTGAAGAAACTAGGGACTTGACCAAAATGACAATAGATGAATTACATGGGTCTCTTATAGCATATGAAATGATAATAGGTACAGAAAGTGACCAACCAAACAATGAAGCGGCCTTTAAATCCATAAAGAAGACAAAAGACAAGGATAACGACCTTGATGAAGAAATAACAAATTTCGTAAGAAGGTTCCAAAAGAGAAGTGGAAGATACAAAGGTAAGTCTCCTCTCAAATTCTTTAACTATGGTAGAATATGACATATTGTTGAAAACTGCTATTATAAAAAGAGAAGTCTCAACAATAAAAAGAGCTTCTACTCCAAGGATGATGACATCTCCTCAGATGAGAGTGATGAAGAAGATAATGATGGAGGAGAAGTCCTCTTCATAACCCAAGAAACCCAAGATGACGATCACAAGAATTCTAAAGAAGAAGAAATCATTTCCGAAGAAGATTTAGATGAAGAAACCAACCTTGATTCATTTTGGGGATACAAAGACAATGCAGAGAGTGAACAAGAAGATGAGAATCTTGAAAAGTTGAAGCATGTTGAAACTAAAAATAGCAAGTTTAGAAACACAAACATAATACTAAAAGGTGAATTGAGTAGTTGTGAAGAAGAGAATTACAAGCTTGAAAATACCATTGATAGCTTGAAGGAACAATTAGAAGATTATGAGAAATTGAAAGCAAAATTGGATCACACAAAAGGGGAGCTACTATTGACAATAGAAAAGTTGAAGATGTTCGAAAAAAACACTGAAAAATTAGATGAGATCCTTAGCAGTCAAAGATCTCCAAACGACAAGACAGGACTAGGATACAATGACAGTTTGAAGACAACAAAACAAGAGAAGGAAGATGAAAATGATAAAACCAACACTCCAGAACAAGTTGAACAACAAGATAAAAGACTAAAATTCAGAAGGAATGAGACATCAATAAGATCCTCTCCCATCGGGTATGAAAGCAATCATTATGAAGGAAACCACAGAAGAATAGATCGTGAACCCAAATGGACCACACAACAAAGAAGATCACTTACTCTCAGGTATCAAAATTTCTTTCTTGGACATTGTTATACTTGTGGAAATTTTGGACACAAGGTAATCAATTGTAGAATCAATGAAAGGAATAACTATGCAAGCTACATGAATGGTGAAAATAGTAGCTATGAAAATTTTCGTAGATTTGTCAACATAAATTATAATCCATTTGACCCATTAATGAATCAAAATATTGTATGTTACAAGTGTAATAATCTTGGTCACAAAGCACGAGATTGCAGAGAGATGAAGGAAGATAATCGTATGCCAAATGTCTGTATACCAACTACAACATGGAAAAGGAAAGAAATTCCACACAATGAAAACTGTCGAATAGCATTGGTCGCTAAAGAATGCAAATAAGAAGATGAATGGTTCATAGACAGTGTGGGCTCATCTCATATGACCGGAGATCAAAACAAATTTGTCAGCTTGAAAAACAAGGGTGGAAATTTTGCATTTGGAGATGACTCATCTACCAAAATACTTGGAAAAGGAACTGTAAAGCTTGGAAGTGAAAATGTAAAAGCAGGAAAAGTCCTATTGGTTGAAGATCTGAAGCATAATCTTCTCAGTGTCATCAAAATATGTGATCAAGGATACACTCTTACGTTTGACTCCCAAAAATGTAAAATCAAATAAAATAACTCAGGAAGATTGGTTGCAACTGCAACAAGAAGACCGAACAACATATACATCCTAGGCATGAAGAAGAGAGAAGAAAAAAGCCACACAAAAGGATTCCAAGGAAGAAAAAGTCTCAAAGACCAAAAATAAGGATGAAGTATTATTGAGTGCCACATGCTCAGGGGGAGAAACCCCAAAGAAGGAGGTCACCTTATGCCATTGAACTCAGGGGGAGCAACCCCACCCTTTGCCATTGATGTCAAAAGGGGAGAGAAATTGAGATCATGATGACAAGGGGAGAATGAGTGCTACCATCAATGACAAAAGGGGAGATTGTTGAAAGATTGGTTGTTGTCATTGATTGACCCTAGTCATTGGTTTTGGACCGCAAGATTGATGAAGGTATTTGGACATGAAGGACAATGCACATGCAGATACAACACCCATGGATGGATAGTATACATCATGTTGTTTTCAGTGGTAGGTGGCATGTCACGTGGATCCTCATGGTTGAGGAGAAATGAATTTTTGAAGATGACAAAGTGAATTGAAGAAGGAAGCACAGGTCGGTCCTGAAGATAATTAAATAAAAGAATTACAAAATAACAAAGTGTAAGGTTGGCCCTAATGTTAAAAGGAAGTGACATAAAGGGTATAAATACATATCATTATACATTCATTTTAAAACACACACAAGTCGAATTTCAGAGGAAATCTAAAGTAAAGAAGGTCAGATTTCAAGGGAGGATGAAGTCTTTTGGTGATGTGTTCTAAGGTATGTTATTTACAGGTCATCTTACCATTTTCGCTATAACTTTTTTTCTAGAACAATTCAAATGGTGAAATTGGTATGGTATTGTTATTTACAGGTCATCTTACCATTTTCGCTATAAATTTTTTTCTAGAACGATTCAGATGGTGAAATTGATATGGTATTGTGGAGACATGTCTAGGTATCTATGGTAAAAATTTCAGCTCTTTATTTGCTATAATTTTGGAGATACACTTTGTGGAAGATAGGGTTTTTGACTAGTCCTGAAGCCAGTCATAAACATGTGTTCCAGGTAAAACAATCATAACTTATTCATAAAGAATCCAAATGAAGTGAGACCAATTTCATTGGAAAGAGTACGGGTTGTGGTTTCTTGTGTGTAATTTCAAAACCTGATGTTAAATATTGAGCGCGGGGCATTCTGTACAAGTTCATTCTCCTGAATAAACCATAATTGAATAAGGTCTACCATTTTCTCTATAACTCCTTTTCTGAGAGGATTCAATGAGTGAAAATTAGAGGAGTTTCAGAGAATACATTAACTTATATTATCTACAGGATCAAAGTATTCTAAGAAGTGAAGAATTGCAGAAGTTGAAGAAGTCCCAGGAAGCATTATCTTGTTCTATGTGATGGTTAGTTGATGGTGATGATTTAATGTAAAGTTTTATTATCTCTCATATATTCTTGGGCGGAAGGAAGGGGCAAGGATGGAGAGGTCAACCCTCTCTTGATATTGGAGGATTGTAACTTCCTTTTAGAGGTTTATCCCTCCCTTTATATTTGGAAGCTGTAGCTACCTTTGGAAGTCATTACTTCCCTTGAACAATAACTATTGGTTATTTCTCATACATTGTGCATGGTGTATTGTGGTGTATTGGTGTAAATCTTCTACTATTGTTCATTGCTCATTGGATATAATTGAATATATAATCTGGTGGAAGTATAAGTTGAAAAAGTTTTTAAAATTGTACTTGATATTGATTCACCCCCCTCTCAGTATCAACATTTTCTTCCCTATGTTTTCTCTTTAATCTTTTATATACTCTTCCCATGTAAAATAAACCATTTAAGCACAGAATTATTAATTAATAATTTAATTGAGAAAATATTACAATTAAATTTAAAGAATATTAAGATGTTACTTAATCTTAAGATAGACTAAAAATTCAATTCAACTCATAAATAATATAAATACCATTGTAGCCAATTCATGTCTAATTGATAGACCGGTCACCAAACAAGAAATCTGGGATGTTCTAAAACTCTTTTCAATTGACACGAGTCCATGCCCAGATGGCTGGACGGTTGAGTTTTATATTAAATTTTTTGATGTTGTAGGGGATGACCTTCTGGATTTAGTGGAAGACACAAGAATTAGAGGGAGGATTAAAAGTTCTCTAAATACGACTTTCTTGGCGTTGATCCCAAAGGAGAATAACCTGTGGATCTTTGGGGATTATAGACCAATTGCACTTTGCAATTTATGCTATACGCCGATTTCTAAGGTAATTGCAAATAGGATCAAACCTGTTTTATTGAGGGAACTTTCGAGTGAGCAACTTGGGTTCTTTAAGGGCAGACAAATCTTGGATGCCATTGGTACGACACAAGAATGTGTGCATAGTATCAAAGCCAAGAAACAAAAATCATTGATCCTTAAACTGGATTTAAGAAAAGCATATGACTGTGCTAACTGGGATTTCTTTCGTCTGATTTTAGTTCAAACTGGTTCCAGTGTTCATTCTATTCATTGGATTATGAGCTATGTGGTTAGCTCCTCTTTCGTGGCACTGATCAATGGGGAGGCCCCTATGTTCTTCTCAAACGAGCGCGGTTTGCGTCAAGGATGTCCGCTCTCGCCTCTGCTTTTTATTCTTGTTATGGAAAGCATCAATCTTCTTTTAAAAAAAGGACAAGCGGAAGGCAAATTAACTGGAGTCAAGGTATCAAGGATTATCAAAGTTCTTCATCTTATTTTTGTTGACGATGCTCTAATTATGTCTAAAGCCTCTCTGGAGGAATGGCAGGTGATCAAAACTTTGCTGGAAATGTTCTGTTGTGCGTCAGGATTAAAAATTAGCCCTCAAAAATCAACTTTTCATTTTAATGGAATCCAAGGAGATATTTTGGAAAAGTTTAGAAGGATGTTCTCATTTAATTTTGAGGACCTATCTGTGAGATTTCGTTATTTGGGGTACCATTTAAAATTTGAGAAGAGTACGTTTGAGGATTGGAGGTGGCTTTTAATAAAATTTGAAAAGAGGATTAATTAGTGGTGCAACCGTTGGTTGACTCTTGGTGGCCGATACACTTTAGCAAAATCAGTACTTGCAACACAGTCTGTATATTGGATGACCTTGGCGGCCGTACCAGTCTCAGTGCTCTCAAAGATCCGCAAACTTATTTTTGATTTTTTGTGGTCGGGAGGTGGTAAGACATGGGGAATCCATCTCTGTAGCTCGGAGATGTTAGCAAAACCCAAACATCTCGGTGGATGGGGTCTTCAGAATCTCTTTCTTTTTAATCGTGCCCTGGAAACAAATTCTTGGTGGCGAGCGTTGTTTAAGGAAGGTATATGGAAAAAAATGGTCAAGGATAAATACCTCCCATTTTATTCAGTGGCAACCTGGCTTAGGTTGGCTTCACCTCTCCAACCAGTTGCTTCGCAGATCTGGAAAAAATTACCGAGGTCACTTCCTATCATTACTCGTTGGATCAGTTGGAAACCTGGGAATGGCACCTCCAGTTTAATCGGGTTGGATAAAATCCCGGGAATTGATAATTCTTCCTTATTATATCTTGAACTACGTGGGGCACTAAAGGCGTGCAACATTAGTTATTTATATCAAGCCTCTACACAAGCCTCTTTGGGATTCATAACTAATCAGTGGAAATCCAGCAAGGAGTTAGAACTTTCCGGGAATCTGGCCGTCGAATGGTTTTCTTTTGGTAAGGTGCTCATTCTCTCTGGAATTCAACTACAACCCAAAGAAGATTTACTCATCTGGTCAGGGGGTGATCACTATGGGGTCATGACAGTTAGAAATGTATATAACACGTTGGCTCGGGAATACTGGCCAAACAAAATTACAGGTTGGCGTAGGAAATTTTGGACTTGGGATATTGCACTTGAAGTCAAATTGTTTATGTGGCAGGCGCTGGAGAATAAAATACTCTCATGGGATAACCTGAGAAAAAGAGGTTGGGAAGGTCCGAGTGTCTGTTCTTTGTGCTACAGGGAGGAGGAGTCGGTTTTCCATATCTTTGTTAGTTGTTCCTTCACACAACAAATTTGGAATTCCTTGACTATTGAGTACAAATTCACCACAGTTTGGGGAGGTAATTCTCTATCACTATGCTTTGGAAATTGGCAGAAGATGGAAAAGGCTCTATGTATTCTACCTGCAGTGACGTGTTGGTTTATATGGCTGATTAGGAATAAGTGATTCTTTGAATCTTCTACACCTTCTGTCCAGGGAGTTTTATATCAGATGCGAGGTTTGATGGAAGGCCCAAGTGCCTGAATCCCTCTCTCTCATTTCCCCAAAAGGAAAAGGAAACCCCCCAATCTTTATTGGCATAATATTTGTTGGTTCTATGGTGCTGCTCAAAATAATAGCACTCTGAGTGGAGCTGGAGGACTTATAAAAACTGGGGAGAACATTATCTACAGGTGGACTTTCAACTACGGGATGGGAACACATACCAGGGCCGAACTCCTTGGCGTATGGGCTACTTTAACTCTAGCTTATAGACTTGACATTGACCAGCTTCAGGTTCTTGGGGATTCCTAAATTGTGGTGGACCAGTTAAACTATAAGTGTAATCTCTTTGTTTCATCACTTATGGGCTGGATGGAGAAGATTAGGACTCTCATTCCACTTTTCAAAGACATTACATTTTAGCACATATATAGGGAAGAGAATGTGGAAGCTGACTCCCTCTCGAAGAAAGCTCTTTAGGTTCTGGAAGGAAGGATTCATTTCACCAAATGGCAGGATGGCTAGGAGGGCCCCCCTCTTTCTCTCCGCCTTTATATCTGATATAGCTTGTGATTGGGGAAGCTTAGTTTACTTCCCTTTTTTTGTGTTATATCTGGTATCTTTTTGTATATGACTGTAGTTTTATGTTGGTACTATTGCAAATATATTGCAATTTTGGACTATCATATGGATAAAGTCTGCATAGTTTTATTCGAGATTATTTTTGGATCTTTGTATACACCCCTTCCAGATGTGGTGGTGGTATCCTGTGGTGAAGGTTAGGTGAAGGTCACTAATTGGCATTGTATTTGAACACTTGTACTCTTTTTGAGAACACCGTATATATAATATATATTGAGAAATTTTCTACCCCAAAAAAAACACTGTTCCAAAGAGTCAATTTGCCAAAGATGACGCTAACTAGTACTTAGTGCTAAGGCAGACCGACCAATAAAGATAGCTGCAACTTAAAAACAACAACATAATCAAAATTACATAGACGAAAGAACCTGCAACTTGAAGACAAAATTATAGACTTGAAGACAACATAACAGAACAGAATCGAGTTGAACCTACATTTCCTGCTTCAACAATAAAAAGCGAAAGTTGTTGGTAGGTTTTCGCTTTCCTCCATGACCTCCTGATATGGGTTTTTCATTACGAGGGTGTATCTGGATGATGATGATGCCCAGGTGGAGAAGTATGATCACAAATAATCCCTTTTCTGTCTTCGGAACGAGGCAGCTCTGCTCTGCCGGATCATCGCCACCAACAACTGAAGAAGAGGAAGAGTATAACACCAAATTCATGTCTAGAATGTATGAGATAGTAAAACACGGTAGTAATTGGGAGAGGCTGAGCCTTCATATAGAAGATTCAACAAGAAGCAGAGCCAGATTGAGTCATGTTCAGATTGATCAAGTTCTACTCAGATTGAACAAGGACAACAGCTCCTCCAAGTCTCCCAACGACGCCCAATGTGCTCTCAAGTTTTTTCAGTGGGCAGGACACCGAGAAGAGATTCAACACACCATTCAATCCTACTCGATCACCATCCATATTCTTGTTGGGGCCAACATGTTTCTTCATGCACAGCCTCTGCTTGAAGATCTCATAAAGAAGCATTCCCCTTCTTCCCCTTCCCCTGGTAAGACGAGCCTCGTAATTTTTGAAGCATTACTAAATACCTATAACTCGATGGGTTCCACTCCCGCAGTGTTTGATTTTTTAATACACACCTATGCAAAGGCAAGAATGTTTGGGGAAGCTATCAATACTTGTCATCTCATGAAAGACCATGGGTTTGTTCCAAGTCTCCGGGCCTGGAACACCCTTCTTCAGGTTGTGCAAAAATCTGATCAAACTAGGATGGTTTGGAAAATATATGAAGAAATGTTGATCAGCAGAACTTACCCTAACAACATTACTCTAAATATTCTGGTCAATGCCCTCTGCAAGGAGGGTGCACTGCAGAAAACAATTGATTTGCTTGATAAAATTCAAAGGAAAAGAAGCACCAGTACAGGTGTTGTCAATGCTGCGCTTGTTTTGCGTGCTATGGAAGAAGGAAGGGTGGAGGAAGGAAACATTTTGTTAAAGAGGATGATGAAGAGAAGTCTGATTCCACTAGTTGTTGCTTACGCTTTGATGCTTTATGGGAAATCTAAAATTGGTGACTTACAGCAGGCCTTGGAGATTCATCAAGAGATGGTCATGAAAGGGCTTGATGCTAGTGACTTTACTTACACCGCACTCATTGGTGGCTACTGCAGCAATGGAATGATTGATAAAGCAAGAGACCTTATGACAGAAATGATACAAGAAGGCTTGATACCTTACGATGTGACATATAATTTCCTCATTCAGGGATATTGCAAAATAGAAAACCTAGAGGAGGCCTGCAGTTTGCAAGATGAAATGTTGGTAAAAGGCTTTCTTCCTAGTGTTTCTGCTTGCAATGACCTCATTGCCCAACTTTGCAAGAGAGGGCAGGTTCCAAGAGCCAATCACATGTTCACATTATTGTTGGAGAATAATTTTGCTCCGAATGAAAGCACTTACAGTAACTTAATTGATGGATATTGTAAGGAAGGTAACATACAAGAGGTCTTGAAGTTGTATTATGAAATGGAGTACAAAACCCTCACACCTAGTATTATGACCTTTAGTTTGATCATTAGGTGCCTCTGCATGAACATGAAGATAGAGGAAGCCAGAAAGCTTCTGAGTGTAATGTCTCAGAGAGGTCTTATTCCTGATGCTTCTATTTACAAAATGGTGATGGAGGGATTGTGTGAGATAGGCAAGACTGAGGAGGCTTTTCAGCTTTGTGATGAAATGACAAAAGAATAGTTATATGCTTGATTCTTATCCTCCTGGCCTGCTCATGAAGGATCTATAGTCAAAGAAAACTGCAGAACACAAATTAGCTTTTAGATAAAATAAAGAAGTTTGATTTGAAATCCAGTGGATGATGGCATTCAAAATGCACTGTATTCTTACGACTATCTGTTTTATTGTTTAGTTGATTATGCAGCGAGCTTTGTTACTGAATGACAGCTGGAACAAGGTGAACACTTTAATTTGTCAAATTCCTATGATGAAAGAAGCTTCTCAGTTTATGTAATAGCCAGCCGATTTCCACAGGTAACTTTATCCATAAACGACCATTTTCAGACAATATCTTTTGGATGTACAGTCCAATGTATGGTCCACTAATTATGTGGATCAGGGTTTGAATTAGGTTACTGCCTGTTTGTTCAGTGCAAGGATTCAGGCCAACTAGGGCTAAGTGGTCCACCTTTGTAGACTGAACATAATGGTATTAGGATAACGGCTACTGGGACTAAAGGTTTGAGGCTATATGCAGTATTTATTTTGGTAATAGCACCATGTAAAAAAAATGGGATTGTAGTTTTATTGAAAAGACCAATGCTGAATTTGCACAATAAGAAATGGTACTGCCTTTGGGGAGCGACACCTGCACACTATAGATGTCAAATGGAACAATGTTCTTTGGTCAAGTCATTTTGATCAATGTCAAAAATTTTGCTGGCAAATGGCTGCACGATGGCAATATGATTTTGAGGATATCAGTTGAGCAACACTAATTAGCAAGGACCTATCGTGTATACAAAAAATTATGGAGATTTTAATGGCAGGAAACTAGATGACAAAGCATCTGTTGCATCTTCACCAAAACAACCAAACAATAAATTTCATTGCTGGAGATTGGAGCTCAGCTAGGGTTTGATGGTGTGATGGTTTGGATCTGGTTGCCTTCATTCCCCATCGCTTTTGCTTTAACTCTTTGTGGTCCTATTGAGAACAGCTTAGCTGTCCTATTGTGGTCCTACACAGCCAGTCGTGCTTGTCACAAGCCCTGAGGGCACCTTGAAGCTGGATTTTCTGATTTGAGAACAGCTCTGGTTACTCACAGAAACAATTTGTCCATTGACTACAGCCATGGCTCCCCTGAAGGCTCCACGAAAGTTTGTTTCATAGGTCTTCCATGAGGTAATGAAATTCCTTTTGCTGAAACTCCCGTGGATATTTCAATTGATGAATATTCTAGTGTTTATGATTAGCTCAAACGACACACACTTGGGTAGTTCTAAGTTAGTCAGTCGAATTCCACTTGAGTCCATTATTAAGGCTTGGGTTAAGGAATTCTAGGAGCCACATGGATGACAGAGTCTGAGAACCTGTTGTGTGACTAGGTGTTTTTTGTTCTCATTTAAATATGAATAACAATACACTGCTATTGTTTCTTGAGACCCTTGGGTTTGTTGTAATACCTTAGTAGTTCTGTCTCTGTGAGTTGAGCAGCCTGCCCAACTTTGCGGTTCCCATTTGGGTGGAATTTCCAACCTATCTACGCAATTCTGGTAATTTCTGCACTGTATTTTAGTGCCTATTGGGGGCTTTATCTGCCATGAATTAATCCGCTTCTTTAACAGTATGCCCCAAAAACGAGTTTGTGTCAAGTTTCACTTGTCAAAAGATTTGAAAACATTTGTCTATATTTAGGTTAGGGCAAAGTGCTAAAACAAATTGTGAGGTATATCAACCTCCCGGACACCTACTTTAGATGTTGGAGTCCCAATCACAAAATTTGGGACTGCCCCCCATGGTTAAACCTAAGACATCTACACCTCAAGCTAACTATACTCTGTTAAATTTGGCAGTATCGACAGCCATTCTCCAATGAGAGGCCATATGGGCCACCCTAAGGCTAGCCAGGGAAATTTGGAGAATCAACCAGTCTTGTGAGGTATTGACAAAAGCCAGGGGGAACGTACAACCTCTGTGAGTCAAACCAAAAGTTAGGACGGACGAGATGCTATGTAAGTCTAATGCAATAGTTAGGAGGAACGTACAACCTCTATGAGCATAAACAGTCTAGTGAAAAAGTCAGGGGGAACGTACAACCTCTGTGAGCATAGACAGACTAGTGCAAAAGTCAGGGGGAATGTACAACCTCTGTGAGCCTAGTCAAGCCTTGTGAGCCATGAGAAAAAGTCGAGGCATCTAGCAAAAGTTAGGTTGAACGTAAAATTCCTATGAGCTAGAAACAAACGATTTTCCTGATATTGCAAATGATGTAAATGTATCGATCTAGTGCGTTGGCACGTGTAACATTATCCACCATGAAGAGAAATTTGAATTGCCATGATAAGAATCGATTTGAATGAGTTGTTAAACTCATGTTGTAAAAAGTCAAAGTTGTCAAGTTTGTCGCATGTCGCATGCTGCATATTGCATGTCGCATGTTGCATGCATGCATGACATGCATTGCATGCATCTATGACATGCATTGCATGCATTATAGTTGCATGTTGCATGCATGACATGCATTGCATGCATTTCTAGTTGCATATGTTGCATGCATGACATGTACATCTCTTGTGAGTTGGATTACATGCATTGTCAAGTCAAAGGCGAGTTGTAACTGAAGCCTCAAGTCAAGTTCTATTTTCGAACTCATGTTCAAGGTCTATTTTATGAAGTGTAAAGTCAAGTTAGGAAAGCATGCATTCAAACTCCTAATTTGAGCCTTCCTCCTTCACCTCTACATACCTTTATATGAAGAGGTCGATCCTCATTCTAGATACAAGGTTTTTGGAGCGTGTGGGTGAGCAACAAGTGTGTTATATAGTGTGAGGGAGACAAAGCTAGCTGGCTGCACGTATATCAGTTAGCTGGCTGCACGTATATCAGTTAGCAGGCAGTGTATATCAGTTAGAAATGCAGTGTATATTCCTATTAAGAAATGACAACATAATAGTCAAGAAAATGACATAACTTGATCGAGGAAAGGACAATACTTGATGAAAGTGACATATCCCGGTGAAGGAAAAGAGCTGACATATGGAGTCAAGAAAAGGGCACCATATGTGTGCAATGTTGAGATTTGGATACCTTGGAAAGTGGTCCCCATGTGCTTATGAGTCTCTAAGCACAAGGGGAAGACTTTACCCTCATACTTTACTTTATGATTCTAATTTCTTTTTGACTTAGGAGTTTTAAGTCAAAGTGAAATATGTCACTAAGTCATAAAGTGACACTTAATTCCTAATGTGGGTGAATTAATAGACCTTAAAAACAACTTCAGGAAAGTGGGTTTCCTTAGTGAGATTATTCAGGATTAAGTCTCACCCATTGATTAGACATGGCTAGATCTAATCTAGGCCATTTGATCTTTAGAGTTGGGATGAGGAGACCAAAAGGAGGAAAAGTGCATTTGGAGACTCATTCTTACTTGAGACTTGTGAGGAAGAGGAGAAGGGTGCACCCTCTTGAGGAGGAGAGGGTTTGCACTTCTTGGGGTTTGAGCCAAAACCCTTGAGAGTTTGAAAGAGACTCTTGGAGCTTGTGGCTTGCATGGTGAGTTCATCAGGAGCCATAGCCATCCTTTCGATTCGAACATTTGCATGGAGGAGGCTATCTTGAGGAGGAGGCGCCTTGATATCCTTCGGATGTTCATCGAGAGGAATACTTATGGAATCTGGTTGAGGTGTCGCTTGGGAAGACTAGGAGGGAGGCTTGCTCATGGTGAGAGAATTTCCCTTACAGGTCTCGGTTTTTTTGTGATCAGATTTGCATAGAGGAGGGTGCATGGGTTGAGATGGCTGGCAACTACCTGGTAGCAAATATGCTTTGAGGTTTTGAGCTCTGGCAGGTTTGATGGAAATGACCACGAGGAGAGGACATTCACAATGGAGGGTTTTAAGATCATTGGAAGGCGTGGATATGAGCTTAGAAGCCTGATTCGATTCGAGAGGAGCAACAAGGAGGCGCACCACAGTTTTGGGCTCTTCTCGCCACGGTTCTTAGTCACAAGTCTCGTGAGGAGCTTGTTATGTATACAGATTCCATTGTATTGCATTACATGTTTATATCTCTTACTTTAATCACATTATATAGACAAATACCCCATTTGGTTTTTCCAGGAGTTTATAGGGTCATATTGACCAAAAATACATGTCAATTTTATACATGTTTAGAAGTGTAGGTCGACATTTTTAAAGTTCAAGATCTAGAGGTAGTGTTATGTGTGTTAAGTTATATTGCATGTGCTGTGGAGACAGAAAACACTTGCAAGGGCACCTTAAAGAGCGCTAACTATAAAACATTGAGCAGAAAGTACATGTGTTTGCTGTCCTAAAGCGACAAAGAAACTGACCAGCAGTTGAAACTAGAGCCATACTAAGGTCAAAGGCAGACCTTAGATGCGGCGACTATCATAGGACCCTCGGAATTTCAACCTTAATTGCTCGAGCCAAAGGTGGCTTAGACTTGCGATTTTGGAGCACTTTTTGGGCAGTTTGGAGAAGTTTATATATCAGATTTGTTGGCTGTTTTGGACAGCAAGTTCTGATCAAAGCGATTGGGTAAACCCGGATCTGACCTCTCTTCCATTGCGGGGTTACTTACATTTCCGGGGCAGATTTTGAATGACCTAGTTTATATAGAGTTGATTGGGCCGATTGTGGAAATGATTTGTTGGGCTGATTTTTGACACTGTGGACAGCCTCTTTTCACCTGCGTGGGCGGTGAAATTTGTAAAGGCGACCTCTTTTCACACCTAGAGATTAGGGTGAGGTCGTGGATTAAACTGCCTCTTTTCACACATGTTGTGAGTGAGGCAGCGTTCCTTTGCATTATTGAGAGCATCGAGTGAGCCGCGGTTGGCCGGACATGGGTATCTCCGGATAGATGCGGAGGACAGGCTAGCCGGGGCTATCAACTGGTCTTCATGGAAGGCCGGGATGGTCTTGATCTTGGAGGACCTCGAGCTATAGGATATAGTCGAGTCGGTTGTTCCTACGATACGTGGCGCTCAGATCTTGGTGGGGAATCACGAGGAAGAGGAACAACAAAGTGAAAAGGGCGAACTACGATGGAGTCCGGGATCACATCATACCCATGTGGCGGGGAAGGCTCATGCATATCGGATGTGGGCATATTTATGTAGCCTATATGAGAGCTCAAATGAGGCAGGAAGATGGTTCTTCACTTGATGCGACTTCGGGGAACGTCCATGCTCGAGGATGAGTCGGTGACTTCATTCCTTGCTAGATTCACTTAGATCAGAGATGAGTTAGCAGCGGTTAGAGATATTGTGGATCCAGACTTTTTGGTGAGGATGGCCTTATATGACTTCTCCAAACCTTGGGGTTTTTTTGTGCGAGGCATTGTGGCCAGTGAGGTCATGCCCAATTGGGAGAGGATGTGGGATTATTTCTTCTAGGAGGAGACTAGACTAGTTGCAGAGGATTTTGGACAATAGCAGCATCAGCAATTGTCAGTTCTGGGTGATGAGGACTTTACTCTTTGGACAAAGGGCAAGAAGAAGTACGATCGTGGAGGTCGGCAGGGTCCCAAAGGCGGGGGCTGTTATCAATATCTAGGGATAATAGGAGATCATGTCCTCGAGGCCCACAGGTCCTAACATAGATACGAAGGGGTTGACTTGAGCATGGGCCTTGAGGGTCCATCTTTTCTTCTTCACCAAGTATGCTTGTCTGCCGGTGATGCCAGCCTCCATCACTAGGCACGGGCTTGCGCCGAGGGAAGGGCTCTTGCTCCGCTGAGGTAATTGGTCAGAGGTAATGTGGTATGTATATGGCTCCCGATCATTATAACCCTCTTATGTAGCAATGAACAGTCTCTTTCCATTTCAGGATAAGCTGCTTGGATTTTACACTAATCCTGTGACCATTGTTGGGGTGGTGATGGTGCTGCTGAGTTGATATTTCATGGGTTTTGGTTTGCCACAAAGGGGGATTTGAAAGAACCATCGTCAGTTTTCCCCTCATATTCTCACTTTTCGTCTTAAAAATTAAGCTCATCCATCCCATTTCCCTAGTCATGCATTGGGATGACCACCCGGGGCACATCTTGTCTTGTGGGGAAGAAGGGGGCTAAGGCCCGAGGGAATTAAGCATTTGGTAAAGATAAAAGCCATAGGAAAATTAAAACTTAGAGATGCTTAAGCCGGGGATCCCAGAGAAGCTGATAAAGAAGAAACCTCGCATAAACTGAGGACCCTAAGAAAATGATAAATAATTAAAGTGCAAGACCTAACCAAGAGGATGGGAGATACCATCACTGACCCGACCCATTATGTTCATAGGTATTTAAGCGGTATGACATTGCCACCATGTTGGTCGCAAACGGGCGGTGACCTTTGGTTGCATGGCCAAGGAAGGGGGATCTCATCCAATTGACCCTCTCATTTGAAGATACTAGTGGGCCAGCGGTATCCGACTCTGACCCAACCCACCCTAGCCAAGCTGAGTGTCCTCTTACGTCAAGGCTTGTATAAAAGAATGCAAAATAAAGAAGATAGACAGCGGGGCCGGGAAAGGTACATGTTGGTGGGCACAAAGCCTCCCTACAAAGGCATGCCCGGGCTTACAAGCCCTAGGTCGTTATGACTAAGGCATAATCCCTAAAACCATCCGTCACTATACATGGTTTGAATAACCCTTCTTGGAAACTCTCCATTTCTTGTGGGTATTAGCTCAGTAGGTTTGCCTTTTGGTTGCTTGGCTTTGTATAGTGGGTTTATTGGCAGAAGTCTTTGAGCTCTTAGAAGATTTGTTAGGGATGTTATGCATATATTGATAATTTTAATGATGAAAGCGTGATTTACATTGCCATGATGTTTAGGGTGATGAGCCACGGAAGCGTAGTCTTTGATAATGCGGGGACCATCTTGCGTGGACAGGTACCCGAGGATAGGTGCACATGGGGAGATGATAGCTCGGACCTCCATGGTGAAGGCCCATGGATGGGCCGATTGGGATGAGGCGGGCGAGGGATTATGGCCGGCCTTACCAGAGAAGAAGAAGGACTCCCTCATCGGGATGTTTTGGCATAGATCATGGCCTATAGGGATCAGCCCTTTACAGATGGGGCGTTGACTTGGTTGGTCAGGACGCCACCAGAGCAGGATGGACAACTTCTAGGGGAGCCGTGGCAGCCTTGTTAGGCTTGTTTAGCACGTGTGACATGATGCTGGAGACGAGGGAGGGGCAACGTTTTCCTCATTAGGTGGTTATTATGCCCTAAAGGGGTGACGTCTCCCTCAAAGGGCTTGGCCTTGTTTTTACACTCATTTTGGCATTTTAGCATGTAAAAAGTGACAAATAGTTGAACCATGAAGCATTAGCCTTGTCGGCTATTTTATTGACCCTATTTTGTAAATTGAAGGTCAAAGTATTGTATAAATAGAGGATGTTTCCCTCTTTTTGGATCATAACACAACTTGATCTCATTGGAGAGTGATACTTTAGTCTCTTGTTCTTGGTTTCTTGTCTCTTGGGGTGTAAAAGTGCAACCTCTTGGGAGGATTATTTTTTAGCAAAGTGGTGCTCTATATACTGTGGAAGGTTTACAACTAGGGAATGGTTAATGCTTCTTCATGATCTTGTAAGTGTTTTTCAATAAAACTTCTTGAGTGAATGGTTGTTGTTTAACATTTGCATTTATTGTTATCTTGTTGTTGAAGCTGCTTAACCTTCAAACCTAGGGATCCAACACACAAGTTGGTTGTGGCTTTATGTCCCCATTGCATGAGCTTATAGCCATTTGATTAGAGAAGGTCTAGCCTAGCCATAGCTACACTAGCCATCTCTTGTCTTGGGCTAGTTTGAGCATAAATTGAAGAAAGAAGTGGTCTGAATTTCAATTAAGTTTACACCTAGGGTTTACTTCTAGGGTTTTGAGAAAACCTTGCTATAGCAACACTTTTCGATATTATGAGTTTATGCTTCTAAATGGCCAGTTTATAAAGAAGTCTCAAGGAGGAGGAGCAAAGAGTTCTAAGGCCTAGCTTTAGCTACACCTAGGTAAATCTTTTCTCTTTAGGGTTTAGGTTTGGTGGCATACCATAGCAAGCACCATCAAACCCTAACTTTCTTGTCTTTGAGTTTGAGTCCTCCCTAAACCATTAGCTTCACTTCAAGTTGACTCCATTAACCCAGAGACACTAGTCTAGGAATGATCTTGAAGCTTGTTATGTATAACTTTCTCGACTATCTTTAAATTGCAAGCCTAACTAACCTAGCACCTAACCTAGCTATTCTTGAACTAACCTAAGAGGTGGCCCGTCTTAGGTGATTTTTTGCTTCGATTGGATAGAGAAGGTGCGGCCTAGTCTCCTTGTCATAACCGTGGATTGGTTTTACTCCTTCGCTGGTTGAAATTGTCAAAGCGTCCATCCTTAACTAGCTAACCCTTGAGAACAACAAAGTTATATAGAGTGGCGTCATACCCTTTAACATTGGTTTATACTTGCAAGCGTTGTGACACTTGGCGATACTTGTGATTGACATTGAGTTATTGATTGCATATGAAAGCTTATTTGACAAAGCGTTCCACTCAAATTTGTCTTAATTTTGATCCAAATTAATGCTTGACGTCATACTCTTTGCTTAGCAACTTGATTATGGGTATGACAAACATAACCTTTAGTCACACCTCCATTTGACTCCATTAACCCAAGGCACTAGTCTAGGAATGATCTTGAAGCTTGTTATGCCTTAAATTTCTTTCAAATCATCTTCAAACTTGCAACCCTACTAACCTAGCGTCTAACCCTAGTTTTTCTTGAACTAACCCTAAGAAGGTGACGTCTTGGCTGATTTTAACTTCTGATTGGATAGAAAGGTGCGGCCTAGTCTCCTCGTCATAGCCGTGGATTGGTTTTACTCTTTTGCTGGTTGAAATCGTCAAAACGTCCATCCTTGGCTAGCTAACCTGCAGAACAACAAAGTTTATATAGGGCTGACGTCATACCCTTTAACATTGGTTTATACCTGCAAACGTTGTGACACTTGGCAGCCCTTGTGATTGACATTGAGTTATTGATTGCACATGAAAGCTTATTTGACAAAACGTTCCACTCAATTGTCTTAATTTTGATCCAAATTAATGCTTGACGTCATACTCTTTGTAGCAACAGTATAGGTGACGCAACAAACATATTTACTGTGAGCAAATTTGATATTTATTGCATTGACATTTAATACAAGGTTTAAATTGTGAACGTTGAATGCTTATCTTGCCTTGTTGATGAAATGATATAAATCTTTGTTTCATTCAGCCATCATTGACTTCGTCAATAATAGCGTTGATCTATTGCTCATATATGTATTGGAAGATAGTCATTTATTTGTGAAGTACTAACCCACTGCATGCATAT
>SNQJ01S0029523.1:118577-141136 GCA_010110895.2 Picea sitchensis | reverse complement strand
GAGTTTTTAATCCTTTTCAAACTTTCATTGAACTGAAACAATGACATTCCATCATTCTTGGAGTTGTAGGGAATCTATTCCCTATTTACTATTTTCTGGAACTCTTCATTTTGTACCCAAAATGGATTAAATTTGAAGGGGCCTAGGGGATTTTCATCATTTTTCTCTAATTTTAAGAAAATAGGAAAATGACCTAAGCATGTCCCACTGCCAACCCATGATGTCACCTTGTATGCCTCCATTAACATGTGATATGCTATAAGGAATCTATCTAATCACTTGGAAATATTCTCGTCACCAAGTTTGTCGTTTCTCCATGTTGGGGTGATTTTTAGGGGTTCCATATCACTCAAGTTTACCTTATCTAACTTTTGCAATAAATGGTCATCCAAAACGTCTTCTTTGGAAATTTCTCCCCACACTTCACATCTCTTTAGGGTAAAGTTGAGGTGCCCCCCAATAATAATGTCATCCTTGTTCACATAATCTTGATTGAAGAGCTCCTCCTAGAAATCCTTCTTGTTTACATATAGACCATAAACCTTTAAAATGGACAAGGACTTACCAATATCCAAAGAGTGAAGTTCTATATAGATAACATAGTGAAGAATTTTTGAAGAAACTAGTCGACATTTCTTGTTCCAACTAGTTAATATACCCCTAGACTTCCCAACAAAGTCCAGGGCTACAAATTCACATTCTTTTAGCATGCCACCAACTTAGTCAATAGTGGTCTCTCCTTTCACCATAATCTCTTGAAAAAGAATAATATTAGGGATATGAAGAACAACTAACCTATGGGTGCTGATTTTTTTGAAGGAAGCACCTAACCTCTTACATTTAAGGACATTATAATAATTTTTTAAGAATGTTAAAGGTTGTACTCACACTAAGGTCCTAGTGTAAATCTATTGGTTCTATTACAATGCTTGAATTGGTAGGACATTGAGTGAGGCATATGATAGAGTCACCTAGATAGGGGGATCAACTTAGAGGCCTCCCACATGAAGCTCAAAGCAAATAACCACTCGAACTATCACACCGAGTTTACTTCCAAAGATTAATATGGGTATGGAACATAATAATTTCATCTTATAATAAAAATCCTCTCTTATTACCTCAATGTATTACTTTTGAAAGCAAATGAAGGGTTTATTTTTAGTGAGATTTCATGCTCCATCTCATGGAAAATATCTCCTTACAAGGTAAATGAGAACACTAGAAGTGATAGTTGATGCAGAAAATTCCTTGGCAATCGTGTTATCGCTCCAAGAGTCACCCCCAAACTGCAAATGGGAGTAAGCTTGGTAACATTAAATGTGTTTTGAGTGGGTTAAAAGTCTGGAATCAGAACAAGACTGCAAAGAAAAGGAAAGATAATGGAGGTCGCTGGTGATCAGTCCTGTACCATTGGGCTATGGAGTCATAAGTAGCCTGCTTAATGCAGGCATTTAAACTACCTATCGGACAAAGGATTTATGTGGTGATGAGGAGAAGAAAGACAGAATGTGTCTAAGTGATAAAAGATGAAAAATAGGCAAGGTGACAACAAATCCTCTACCGCCTTAGGAATCCATAGATCAAAGATGCTACATCCATACAAGAAGAAAAACAACAAGTGTATGAATGATAAACGATGAAAAATGGGCAAGATGACAACAGATCCTCTACCGCCTCAGGAATCCATAGATCAAAGATGCTACATCCAGACAAGAAGAAAAACAACAAGTGTCAGAGTAATAATCGATGAAAAATGGGCAAGATGACAACAGATCCTCTACCACCTCAGGAACCCATAGATCAAAGATGCTACATCTAGACAAGAAAAATGGAACAACATGTAAACTAAGAAGACAGTATGATAAAACAACTCAAAGGAATCTTCAATAATGTAATATTTACAATTCATGCCCCTTAGGCATACAAACTGAAAAATACAGTGCTTTGCTCCTAAATCTCTCTTGGCTCTCTAGCCTCTAAACCCCCCCTGCCCCTCCTTTACAAATTCTTAACTGACCTATTTATACTCAGATCAGTGGACAACCGCTAGGAATGTGATCTAGCCATCCCATCCAAGGCTTTTCATCTGTGCATCCTTCTGTCAGACTGTGAGTGTTTCCTCCTGTCAAACGCAAGCTCAAATCAATATGGGTCTGCAAGAAGAAACCGTCCATCGTGGTACCTCGGGCTGATAGTTCTGTCTCCTCGGCCATAACTTCCATGCTTCCTATTTATGGACTGAGCTGAGGTTTCAACTACCAGTCCTTGTTCATTAACTGAATCCACCTCGGGATTGGAGCACGACTGGACAACTAGTGGGTGACCACGTGTTGTTGTTGGATATGACATTATACACGCACGTGATTTTGGGGCCGTCAAAAGCTGTTTGGACCCACATCGCTTTTGGGCTTGAAATGCACCATCTTCTGCCACGTAGCCTCCCCGCAATACCACTGTTTGGATTTTGGCCCGCCTTTGTATTTTAATGCCTGTGCAACTTGTGGCATCGAAATGACTGGTGGTTGTTGATCTAGCCGCGATATGCGATCTAGGCGCGCTTGCAATTTATCACCCCTGCTAAAATTTATCCGCCCGCCAACTATGGAATTCCTCTAACCGTGCTCAGAGATGGTGCTAAACTGAACTGCATAGGGGATATTTGCAGCTGCAAACTGCACCTGCCTACTTTCTGGGCTCATGGTTGTCACCTACGACACTGAACAACTTCATGTGATAACATTGGCTCCACAGGGGATGGCATGCTCCCTGTGAGCTGCAAAGAACGAGCAGTTCCAGTGCCTTAGCTATTGGGTTGTGGAGTTGAGCTCAAATACATTTTGATGAAGACAACAGGCTGACATGTACACTACTGAACTTAAAAAAGGAAACAAACACAAATGCTCGAGAAGGAGCTTATTTATGTAAAATCCTAAACTAACTGATTTTACAATGAGCTAGGTGAAAACAAACTTCCACTAGAGCGATTCAAATAACTTCCTAATTGAAAACTTATTTACTCTATCACTGATCAACAAGGGATAAAAAAGATGTGACAACAAACTAATTAATCTATTTAGATTACCTCCCAATGATGAAAGTAAGATAAAGCTTGGAGGCTTCAATACATTGAGGAAATGCAATTCCATCCATTCCCCTACAGGGTCATAAAATAGGTGATAAAACCTACCAGGTTGGTAATAGAAAGCTTGCTATGATTTACAACTGCTCACATATGGTTGAATGTATGTGGCAAGCAAAGGTGAGTGAAAGGATGATGCAGGCTGCTGATCCATTTCTCTTTTATCTTCTCTGATAACATCTGCTAGCTGATTGCAAGATATCTCCTCATGTATATCAATGAATGGTTGTTCCTCTTTCTTATGTTGCTCTTGATGAAAGATGTTATTTTCATTAGAAGGCTAAGTGCTAATGCTTTTTTCGTCTAAGACAAAAAACACCTCAAAATCTTCATCACTATCTCCATAATGATCAAATAAAGGAGGAGCCTTGAATGACATACCGAGAGGTATCTTCTGCCCAACATGAGAAAAATGTTCTTCATAACTAAACATAGGATGCCTTTCAAGATTCAATCTAGGAAGCGATATCTTATCATCATCATATGAGTCAAAAATAGGCTGCTCATGTCTAGGTTTTTTAGAGACAGGGTTACAAAGAATATCAGCTTCCAGAACAGACTCAATTTCTGCACTTTCCTTACTGAGACAACAAACATAGTTTTTATCTTATGTAAATGAATAGGGAAGAGAAAGAGAAGATTCCTCATCCAAGGTATCCTCTTCATTCTCATAGCCTTCATAAGAATCAATTATATCTTGAACACAGTCTTTACACTCCTCACAACAACTATGATAAATTAACTAAGAGGATTAAAAATTTCGACAATGAATATTGAAAACTGTACGAAACTCTTTGAGTGAAGAAACACTATAAAACTTGAGAGAGTGATACCAAATACGAGCATCTCCTTGAAGAGAGTACATAAACAACTTCATACGTATGTCTTCATGTTGGATGCCAAGCTGCTGCATCAAATCATGAAACCCTAGAACATGTTCATGAGGGTTGTCATTCTCACCTTCATAAAGTTTTGGCAGCAAATCTTGCCATTCATCAATTTGAGGCACGAGATGTGGATAACCAGCTATGGCTGAGAGATTTAGTGGGGCAAACCTCTTGGCCAGGATAGCCTCCATAGCCATTTGATTTGTCTCCTTCTAGTGGAGTCACCAACAGATTCTAAATAATGGAGTCGCGATGGTGAAAGATAAGTAGTCAAAGAAATGTGTCCAGCTTCAGTTCACCATCTGAACTGGATCTCCTCGTTGTTGTTCTCCCAGGGAAGATATCTTCACTTTCGTCTCCAACAATGATGCCATTAATGTTATCACTCCAAGAGTCATCCCCAGACTGCAAATGGGAGTGATCTCGATAACACTAAATTTGTTTTGTGTGGGTTAAAGTATGGAATCAAAACAAGACTACAAATAAAGGGAAAGATAACAGAGGTCACTGCAGATCAGTCCTAGACCGTTGGGCTATGGAGTCATAAGTATCGTGCTTAATGAAGGCATTTAAACTGCCTATCATACAAAGGATTTATGTGGTGATGAGGAGAATAAAGACAGAATGTGTCTGGATGATAAATGATGAAAAATGGGCAAGGTGACAATAGATCCTCTACTGCCTCAGGAATCCATAGATCAAAGATGCTACATCCAGACAAGAAGAAAAACAACAAGTGTTTGAATGATAAACGATGAAAAATGGGCAAGATGACAGCAGATCCTCTACCGCCTCAAGAATCCATAGATCAAAGATGATACATCCAGACAAGAAGAAAACCAACAAATGTTTGAGTGATAAACAATGAAAAATGGGCAAGATGACAATAGATCCTCTACCGCCTCAGGAATCCGTAGATCAAAGATGCTACATCCAAACAAGAAAAACAAAACATCATGTAAACTAAGAAGACAATTTGATAAAACAACTCAAAGGAATCTTCAATAACATAATATTTACAATCCATGCCCCTTAGGCTTACAAACTAAAAAATACAATGCTCTGCTCCTAAATCTCTCTCGACTCTCCAACCTCTAAAAAAAAAACCCCTCCTTTACAAATTCTTAACTGACCTATTTATACTTAGATCAATGGACAACCGCTAGGAATGTGATCTGGCCATCCCATCCAAGGCTTTTCGTCTGTGCATCCTTCTGTCAAACTATGCGTGTTTCCTCCTGTCAGATGCAAGCTCATATCAGTATGGGCCTGCAACAAGAAACCATCCATTGTGGTACCTCGGGTTGACAGTTATGTCTCCTCAACCATAGCTTCCATGCTTCCTATTTATGGGCAAAGTTGAGGTTTCAGCTACCAATCCTTGTTGATTAACTGAATCCTCCTCGGGATTGTAGCATGACTGGACGACCATGTGTTGCTGTTGGATACGACATTATATGTGCATGTGATTTCCAGGCCGTCGAAAGCGGTTTGGACCCACACCGCTTTCGGGCCCAAAATGCACCATCTTCTGCCATGTAGCCTCCCTGCAATACCGCGGTTTAGATTTCGGCCCGCCTTTGGATTTTAACGCCTGTGCAGCTTGTGGTGTCGAAATGAATGGTGGTCGTTGATCTGCAATCTGGGTGCACCTGCTATTTTAGCGCCCCCACTAAAATTTATCTGCCCTTCAACTATGGAATTCCTCCAAGCGTGCTCAGAGATGGCGCTAAACTGAACTACGCAAGGGATCTCCGCTTCTGCAAACTGTACCCGCCTGCTGCCTAGGCTTATGGATGTCACCTGCGAACCTGAACAACTTTATGTGAAAACACATTGTACATGAAATCATGATTATTCATGATTGTTGAAACAAAAAAAAATGACGTTGATGTCTATGCAACAAGCTTATCAAAAGTAAACAAAATTCAAATTATTTGAACTTGAAATTGAATCAAAATACAAACCCTAATTTACCATTTAGAAGGATGAGATATATTCTACCTTAAGATATAATGTTTTAAAAATATCCCTATTAATAGGAAAATCTCGTTGTTTACCTTCCATATTGATAAGTTTGAAATAACTATGGCTCACAACTAAATCAATTATAAAAGGACTTAACCAAATATGGTCACAATTTTCATGATTTATTCATTATTCTCATATTTGATACAACATCAATAACAAACCTCCTTACTTAAAGATCCTTTCCTTGGCCTTTTTATCAAAGATTCATTTCATTTGATATTGATACTCCTGTGATTTCTCATATATTTGATTCCTTTGCTCCTATGCATTAATTAAATTGGAAACCCTTATTTAAATGTTATATGCCTCTTTAACCATTATTTTGCAATATTTTCTTAACTATAATCCTCAACAATAGAGAAAGTACTACATTAATGCTATGCAACAATTGAAATAGAGACATCCTAGTAGATCTCTTCATGTTGATCTTGTATGTCAATCAAGCATACCATAAATGTGAGCCTAACAAATTTTTATTTTAAGATCCGTTCCCTTAAGGGTAATAGTTTGTTGAATAATGTCATACTTATGACCAAAAACCACCATCTCAAGAGATTTGAAAGTTGGGGAATTATCAATGAATTTTGAAGGGCACCCTAACTTGGACAAGATATTTTCCTTTAGAAATTTAACAATGTTTGAAATCATAATTTCCTCCACAAATTTCTCTATGCATTTTACTCATGACCTCTTCAATATCATCTTCCCATAGACATGTTAATGGTATACGATTAAGATCTTTCTGACATAGTTCTTTTTCCAATATCTAGTATTTAATTGCTTTAAGTTTCAGAGATGTTTTTTTATACTTCTCCCAACCATCTATATCATGCAAAGTTAGAAAATAGTGAACTATGTCCTTATACCACAAAGAAAGAAGCTAAAATATTTAATCCAAGACTCTAGTGTTGCATGATGATCATCCTCAACATGCTCATCTCCAATATGATTTCCACAATAACCTAAAGGTTTCTTCTAGCCATCAATGCCACACCCTATAATTTAACCAATTTTGTAGGTCCTATTTCCATATTATACTCCCATTTTTTTGTAATCCATCACCCCCTCATTCCATCACAATATTGTTGGCATAAAATTTCTTTAATTGTGATATGCGACATAAATGAAATGATCTTAGAATGTAGGACACAACCTCATAAATATTTAAGGTATTTTACAAGAGCATAACATTATTTCTCCATTATATTGTGTTGGTTGTGGTGCCTAATTATCTTCCTGATTCATAGGTCTAGTTTCAGTTGCGTTTGGACCCCATTACCTGACAGGGGGTGTGGGGGGGAGAATTGTAATTTTGTAGTCAATATGGACCGTTCATTATAAGGTCGAAGATATGACGGTAGAAGTTATGTTAGGGTTTTTTTACCTATAAGGAAACCCTCTTTTATGAGGAAATTGTATTGCGGCTATGTATGTGAGTGAATATTGTATTATGAGAGAGGAGATTGTGAGAGAAAGAAGAAAAAGTTACAATGAGTATGTTGTAGGTTGTATCCCTTCATTTGCTGGATAATTATAAAGGAAGGACCTGAAAATTTCTTTGGTGGACGTAGCCCACATTTTTTGAACCACGTATGTCTGTGTCTCTATTGTATTGTGTATCTTTTGTGTTTTATTTACACATCTATTTTATTTTATTGCTCTGCAATCTTGTTTTTATAACAACTGGTATCAAAGTGAAACATAACTCGCAGGAAAAGAGGGTTCCTGGTTCGAGTGGGAGCAATGGTGGAAGATGGAAAGTTTAAGGTCAAGAAATTTAATGGCCAAAACTACCAGTTATGGAAGATGCAAATGGAATACTATCTATATCTGAAGTGATGTAGGAGCATCTAACAACAAGTTCTAGAATTGATCTCAAGGATCAAAGACATTTACCAAGGGAGTTGGTTCCCTAATTTCTTTTATTATATCTGTAATAATTACAAAATGTCTCTAGAAGACATTTTCGTTCAGTTTGTTTGATTAGATATAGAGTTGTTTGTCAGAGGTGTTAAGTATGTTGCTAAATATTAGGAACATATCTATAGTTTAGGCATTTGTTAAGATAACTTGGGATTCATTTGCTTGTAATCTATCTGTGGGCTCGAGATATATTGAATGATTTGTAAGAGGCAGAGGAGAGTGAGTGTGTGAGATTGAATGTGTAAAATTGGATCGCATAGGTCCAAGAGACCAAGAAGGACAGATATTTCTTGTGTAATTTACTCCTTCATTGATAAAAATAAAGAACAGAGTGTGTGGTGTTGTCGTGTTGTGTGTTTTCATTTTGTCGCGCTGTGTGTTTGAATTGTTAAACTCTTTGTATAAGCTATCTTGACAGAGTGATGAGTTTATGTGATTGAAGGAAGACCGTGCACAATTAATTTCAACAACTTTTGAAATTTCGTGTAAAAGAATATTTCTTGAGTATTTTTTTTCACAGGAACAAACAACCATGATTTAGCGTAGTGGAACACCCCATAAAGATCCACAACAAGTTAGTGTTGTTGTAGGATTCCGCGTGCCGAGTAACCTGCGACACACCCACATTGTTTGTTGAATTTCACGCGGAATTGTCTACGATAGATTTCGTCAACATTGTTCGTTGATGCTTCCCCACAGAGCTTCCGCACAGAGGTATATCCACATAGTGGTAATTTTGCATAGAGTTTTTATGACAGAGTGCAATTCAGCGTTGTAGGAAAAATGAAAAATTTGAACACTTGTTCATGTTGATTTGAGGCCAAAGAAGCAACCCGAATATTGACTGCAACAGAGTGTTGAAAACTCTGTGACTATGGGTCAAAGTTGATGGCATTTGCCATCATTTTTGGTATCATAGCAACATTGTATCTAAGGAATCATGCCACCCAGGCAAGGTGGTAGATATAGGAATGTGGTAACTGATGAATTACACTAAGAGCTGAGGTGCATTAAGGCAAGGATGGAGGCCATGGAGATAATGTAGAGGAGAGAACCTTACATAGGAGATGTCAGTGAGAGTGAATATACATGCTCTAACGAGGAAACAAAAGGAGCTCCAAGAGGAGAAACAACAAAGGAACAACTAGTAATAATGGTCACAAAAGTTGGATCCAGACCTAGGATGGAAGTGCCCATGTATGAAGGTAATTTAAATGTTGATGAATTACTTGACTAGATAAATGCCATGGATAAATATTTTGATTATGAAGAGGTAGAATAGGAGAAGAAGGTGAATCATGCAATGAATAGGCTAAAGGGACATGCGACTCTATGGTGGGATGAGTTACATGCAGAAAAAAAGGAGAAAAGGAAAAGCTAAGATCAGGAGTTGGGACAAAATGGTGGCCAAATTTAAAGGTAAGTTCATGCATAAGGATTATCAATTGAATTTGTTTAGACAATTGCAAAACCTTAGACATAAAACTATGACAGTAAAGGAATACACATAAGAATTCTATAGGTTGAAAATTAGAGCTCGTCACATTGAGGAAGATGTTGAGAAGGTTGCTAGATACATAAATGGTTTGAGATATGAAATTCAAGAAGAAATTAGCCTTTTTCCCTTGAGAATTGTTGAAGATGCATACCAAGAAGCTTTGAGGGCATAAGAGAAGTTGGCTAGAAAGCAGAGCCATAAAAACAGAGAAATGAGTCCATCAAGAGGCAAAGGATAATCTAGCAGAGGAAGATTTCAACCTTTAAAAGAAGAGACAGGAAGTTCAAGCAACCAATCACCAAGAGGAAAAATATTTTTCTCAAGAGGCCGAGGAATATGTAGAGAAACGAGATGTTATACACGTGATAAAATATGATACATGTCATGGGAATGTCCAGAGAACAAGGCAACAAATCAGAGGAATGCACATGCAACAGAAACAAAAGAAGAAGATATGAATGTAGTAGCAAAAGAAGAAACTCCAGAGGTAGGAGAATCATTGTTGCTGAAGAGAGTTTTCGTTAAGGCATAAAATGAGGTTCATGAACCAGCTCATAGGAAAAGTTTGTTCAGGACTGTATGTAAGTCAAGAGGTAAGTGCTGTAAAATTGTCATTGATAGTGGTGGCACATACAATTTGGTTTCCACAAAGATGGTAGAGAAATTGGGATTGCAGAGGCTAGTACATCCCACTCCCTATAGAGTGTCCTGGTTGCAGAAGGGACATCAGATTTTAGTGAATGAACAGTGTAAAGTGGAATTCTAGATTGGTAGCTAGAAGGATGAGGTGTTATGTGATATAATTCCATGGATGTCTGTCATATTCACTTGGGAAGGCCGTGGCAGCATGGCAGGAAATCCATCCATGATGGTAGAAGGAACACTTATTCTCTAAAAAATAATGGGAACAAGCATGTGTTGTTACCTTTGAAGGATGAGACAACCAAGGAAGAAATTGGTCCAAGTGTACTACTGATAAGTGGGAAGGAGTTGTTGCAAGAAGTAAAAAAAGAAGAAGAGATGCATTTTGCCTTAATTGGTAAGCTAAAGGTAATACTCACTAACACAAATCTGGATGATTTACCTACAAAAGTTAAAGTCATGCTTGATGAATTTGTTGATATTAAAGTGGATGACTTACCAAATACTTTACCTTCTGTGGGAAGTATTAACCATCACATTGATTTAATCCCTAGAGAAAGTTTGCCTAATAAAGCAACCTATAGAATGACCCCACAAGAGAATGAAGAGATTAAAAGGTAGGTAAAAGAGCTTTTAGATAATGGATTGGTGAAGGAGAGTTTGAGTCCATGTGTTGTATGGACAATACTCATCCCAAATAAGGACGAAGGATGGCACATGTGCATTGAATACAGAGCAATCAACAAAATTACCATAAGGTACAAATTTCCATTGCCTCACATAGATGATTTGATGGATTGTTCGAGTGGTTCAAAATATTTTTCAAAGATTGATTTAAAGAGTGGATATCACCAAATTAGAATTAGAGAAGGGGATGAATGGAAAACTGCTTTCAAGACTAATAGTGGCCTATATGAATGGTTGGTGATGCTTTTTGTGCTCACAAATGCTCCTAGTACATTTATGATGTTAATGAATGAGGTCTTAAAGGAATTTATTGGAAATTTTGTGATAGTCTATCTAGATGACATATTGATCTATAGTTAGACAAAATACGAACATTTAAGGCATCTCAAGATGGTTTTGAGTACCCTACAGAAGGAAAAATGTTGATAAATTTGAAGAAATGCAGTTTTATGAAGAGGGAGCTGATATATTTGGGGTTTGTATTATCTGAAGAAGGTTTGAAGATGGACCCATAAAAGGTTCATGCAATTGTGAATTGGCCAACCCCAAGAAATGCATTTGAGGTAAGAAGTTTCCATGGGCTTGCAAGTTTTTATAGAAAGTTCATTAAAAGTTTTAGTTAGATATGCGCATCTATTGTAGAAACTATCAAAGAAAACAAACAACCATTCAAGTGGACTTAAGCAACTGATAGAAATTTTAAAATATTGAAGAAAAATATTAATAAAAAGGCCATGTTAGCTTTGCCAAGCTTTGATAAATTATTTCAAGTTGAGACTGATGCTAGTGGGATTGCAATATGAGCTATCTTGAATTAGGAGCAAACACCAATTGCATATTTTAGTGAGAAATTAAATGAAGCAAAACAAAAATAGTCCTCTTATGACAAGGAATTTTATGCAGTTGTTCAAGCACTTAAGAAGTGGGGGCATTACCTCGTGCCCAAGGAATTTGTTCTATATAGTGACAATCATGCACTACAATTTATAAGTAGTCAACCAAAATTAAATCAAAGACATGCCAAGTGGGTTGAATTTCTCCAGAATTTTACCTTTTTGATTAAACACACATGTGGTAAGACTAATAAGGTTGTTCATGCTTTGAGTAGAATTAGTTTAATTTTGCAAGAATTTCAAGTCAACACTTTAGGCTTTGATGGTTTAAAATAAATGTATCGAGATGATGCAGATTTCAAGGATGTCTTTGTAGTTCGTGAAAATACCGTTGCTAGGAACATAAGACAATGGTTGGATTATATGATACAAGAAGGATCACTGTTTAAGAACAATAAATTGTGCATACCAAAGTGTTCAATGAGGGAGAATCTGATCAAAGAAAAACACAGTGGAGGAATGTTAGGACTTTTTGGACAAGATAGAACCTTTGCTTAGGTAAATGCTTTTTATTATTGGCCAGGTATACAAGATCAAGTGAAAAAGTTCGTGGAGATGTGCAAAATTTGTCAGCATGCCAAAGGGAGAAGTCAGAATACAAGATTGTATCAACCACTACCCATTCCAAGCAGGCCATGGGATGCATCAAGTATGGATTTTGTGTTGGGATTGCCAATAAAACATAAAGGTAATGTTCAATCTATGTTGTGGTAGATAGATTTTCAAAAATGGCTCATTTCATTGCTTGTACCAAGACTAGTGATGCGACAAATGTTGAAAAATTGTTCTTTAAAGAGGTTGTTAGGTTGCATGGTTTACCCAAAAGTATAGTTTCTGACAGAGACACTAGATTTGTGGGGCACTTTTGGAGAACCTTATGGAAAAATCTTGGTACTAATCTTAGTTTTAGCTCAGCCTATCATCCACATACTGATGGATAGACCAACGTAGTAAATAGAAGTCTGGAAAATATTTTCAGAAGCCTTGTGAATGAGAACCCTAGGCAATGGGATCATATGCTTGTTCAAGCTTAGTTTGCATATAATGACTCACCAAATAGAAGCACATGGATGAGTCCATTCCAAATTTTGTATGGAATGCATCCTAGGGGAGTGTATGAGTTAAGGAATTTGGGAAAGCAGGAATTAAGAAGTGCTGATGGTGAGGAGTTTGCAGTGAGTATACAAGAGTTGCAGGAAAGGGTCAAGCATAAATTGCAAGAGAGTAGCCACAAGTATAAACAAAGATCATACATGAAGAGAAGACCAATGGATTTTGAAGTTGGTGACTTGGTCATGGCATATTTGGTGACTTCCAAGTGGTGTTGGAATTTCTCCAATATTTAATGTAGGAGATTTGTATCCCTTCAAGGAGACATAGGATGTTTCAATAGATGAACCCATAAGTGATGGAGATTAGACAATATGATGGAAATAACAACTACCTAGAGCAGTGCAAAAGGAGATTGAGACAGTATTGGATATCAAACTACTGAAGAAAACCAGAGACAAAGAATATTTCCAGTACTTGGTCAAATGGAAAGGTTGACCAACATAGGATGCTACTTGGGTGACATTAGTTGAAATTTCCAAGTATGGTGCAGACCTTGAAGACTTAATGAATAGTTATTTCTTCCCCGAGAGTTTGATGCAGGAGCATCTAACAACAAGTTCTAGAATTGATCTCAAGGATCAAAGACATTTACCAAGGGAGTCAATTCCCTAATTTCCTTTATTATATCTGTAATAATTACATAATGTTTGTAGAAGACATTTCCATTGAGTCTGTTTAATTAGATATTGAGTTGTTTGTCATAGGTGTTAATTCTGTTGCTAAATATTAGGAACAAATCTCTAGTTTAGGAATTTGTTAAGATAGCTCGGGATTCATTTGTTTGTAATGTATCTGAGGGTTCGAGATATATTGAATGCATTGTAAGAGGCAGAGGGGAGCAAGTGTGTGAGATTGAATGTGTAAAAGTGTGGATCGCACAGGTCCAAGAGACCAAGAAGGAAAGAGATTTCCTGTGTAAATTTACTCCTTGATTGATAAAAAGAAAGAACAAAGTGTGTGGTGTTGTTGCGCTGTGTGTTTGAATTGTTAAACTCTATGTATAAGCTATCTTGGTAGAGTGATGAGTTTATGTGATTGCAGGAAGATCACTTGTAGTTAATTTCAACAAGTTCTAAAATTCCATGTAAGAGAATATTTCTTGAGTATTTGTCTTCATAGGAACAAATAATCACGATTTGGCATAGTGGAACACCCCGTAAAGATCTGCGACAAGTTAGTATTGTTGCAGGATTTCGAGTGCAGAGTAACCTGCGGCACACTTGCATTATTTGTTGAATTTTGGGCAGAATTGTCTGCGACGGATTTCATCAACATTGTTCATTTATACTTCCGCGCATAGGTATATCCGTGTAGTGGTAATTCCGCGCAAAGTTATCTATGATAGATCACAATTCGACGTTGTAGGAAAAAAAATAAATTTGAACGCTTGTTCGTGTTGATACGAGGCCAGACAAGCAGCCTGAATATTGATTGTGACAGAGTATTGAAAACTTTGTGATTGTGGGTCAAAGTTGATGGTGTTTTCCATCAAGAAGGATATTTTCCTACGGTTGGGAAGAAAAGAAAAGCAACCGACGAGTATGAATGACGAAGCATGGGAGATTCTTGACATAAAGGCATTGGGAACAATACGGTTGTGCCTGTCAGCGTTGATGGCTTTCAACATTTCAAAAGAAACAACGAAGGATTCAACGAAGGCATTGGATAAACTATATGAAAAACCCTTGGTCTCCAATAAGGTATTTCTAATGAAGTGATTATTTAATATGAAGATGTCAGAAGATGGGTCTGTTGTCAACCATTTAAATAAATTTAATACGGTTACTAATTAGCTAAGTTCTGTAAAAGTGGACTTTGATGATGAGGTTAGGGCTCTTCTAATCTTGTGCTCATTGCTAGAAAGATGGAACGACTTGGTCATGGCTGTAAGTAACTTTGTCTTTGGTTCAAACACTCTGAAATTTGATGATGTTGTTGGTGTTATCCTTAGCGAGGAAATGTGACAAAAAAGCATAGGTGAGACATCAGGTAATGCGTTGACTGTGGAGAACAGGGGAAGACCAAAGGATAGAGGAAAGAGCTCAAGGAACCACATGAATTCTAGGAAGGGAAGATCCAAATCTAGACTAGGAAAGATAGAGTGCTGGAATTATGGGAAGAAAGGACATCTGAAGAAACACTGCAGAGCTCCAAAGAAACAAAGAGATGGACAACAAGAAAAAAACCATGAAGCAAATGTAACAAGCGATGTGTTACAAGATGCTTTAACTATTTGTTTAGATAATATTACTGAATCTTGGGTAGTATATTCAGGGGCTTCATTTCATGCCACACCCCATAGGAAATATTTCCAAGATTATGTTCAAGGTGATTTTGGACATGTTTATTTGGGTGATGATGAACCATGTCAAATTGTTGGAATGGGTAAGGTACAAATAAAGAAAAAGAATGGAATCCAATGGTTACTGAAAGAGGTGAGACATATACCAGATCTGATAAGAAATCTAATTTCAACAGGATAGTTGGAAAGTGAAGGTTGTATATCTACATTTACAGATAAGGCGTGGAAGCTCACTAAAGGATCACTCATAATGGAAAAATGAGAGAAGGTAGGTACATTATATTTATGTACTGGTAATGCTGACTCTTCAATCTCTTTAGCTTCTACAGGTGTGGAGGCAACATTGTGGAATCATAGGATTTGACACATGAGTGAGAAGGGGATGCAGATACTTCACAAAAGGAATTTGTTTCCATATCTTAAACAAGTCGATTTGGATTTCCGTGAACACTGTGTTTATGGAAATCAGAAGAAAGTCAGATTTCCCAGGGTTGGAAAGGAAAAGAAGAGTGAAAATTTAGAGCCTGTGCATACATATGTATGGGGACCAACTCAGGTATAATCTCTTGGCTCTCATTATTATGTTACTTTTATTGAAGATCCAACTAGAAAAACTTGGGTTTATTGCATTCGACAAAAATATGGTGTTTTTGACACTTTTAAAAAATGGAAAGATTTGGTTGAGAATGAGACATGAAAAAGGTTGAAGTGTCTCAGAACAGACAATGGAGATGAATATTGTAGCAAGGAGTTTGATGATTACTATACATACCATGGGTTTCGTAGAGAGAAGACAATTCCAAGAACACCACAAGAAAATGGTGTGTCAAAAAGGATGAACATGACAATCATAGAATGTGCAAGGAGTATGAGATTGCATGCTGGGTTGCCCTTATAGTTATGGGCAGATGCTGTAAATATTGTTGTTTACTTAATAAACAGAGGGCCTTCAAGCTCCTTGGATGGTGACATTTTAGAGGAGGCATGGACATGTAAAAATGTAAACTACTCATTTATGAAGACTTTAAGTTGCAAAACATTTATCCATATTCATAAAGAAAATAGAACAAATCTCGAGGCAAAATCCAAGAAGTGTACTTTTATTGGATACAATGTTAATTATTTTGATTATTGCTTATGGGATTATAAAAATCATAAAATCAATAGGAGTAGAGATATGGTATTCAATGAAAATGTCATGTACAAAGATCAGTTGCAGGGAAAGAAATAAGAAAAGGAAAACACATAATACATAGTGCTTGATAAAATCAAAGAAAATGAAATTCCAAAGGTACCAAAAAATCAAAATGTACAACAACAAGAGAAACAAGCACCTCAAACTCCTGCAAGTGTTGTTACAATATCTACTAGGTTAAGTAGACACTTTGAACGATACTGTCATTCATTGTTGACTTACTCTGGTGAACCAGAAAGTTACGAAGAGACAATGCAGGTAGATACTAAAAATAAGTGGGAGCAAGGCATGAAAGAGGAAATGGATTCCTTGGTAAATAACCAGAATTGGGACTTGGTTCAATTGCCTACAGGAAAAAGAGTATTGTAGAATGAATCAGTTTACAGGTTGAAGGAAGATGGAGGCAAAAAGTGGTACAAGGATAAACTTGTTGTAAAGGGGTTTGCACAAAAGAAATGTATAGATTTTGATGAAATTTTTTCTCCTGTTGTTAAAATGACGTCAATTAGTACTATTTTAAGTCTTGTGGTAGTATAATATTTGCATCTTGAATAGTTAGATGTAAACACAACTTTTCTCTATGGGGATTTAGAGGAAGATATTTATATGCAATAACCACAAGGGTATGAGGTCAAAGGGAAGGAAAATTTGGTATGCAAGTTGAAGAAGAGCTTGTATGGCCTAAAGAAAGCTCCAAGGCAGTGGTATTTGAAGTTTGACAGGTTTATGACAAAACAAGGTTATAGTAGATGTCCTTCTGATCACTATGTTTATTTTGAGAGGATATAAAATGGAAGCTATATTATCTTGCTATTATATGTAGATGACATGCTTGTTGCAGGGTCTAACATGCATGATACAAATGTGCTCAAAAATAAATTAGCTAATTCATTTACGATGAAGGATTTGGGTGTTGCAAAGAAAATCCTTGGTATGAGAATAACAAGAGACAAAAAAAAATCACAAATTGATATTGTCTCAGGGTGAGTACATAGAGAAGGTATTGGTGAGGTTTAGAATGCATAAAGAAAAACTAGTTAGTACACCTTTGGCCAACCATTTCAAGTTAACCAAGGAAATGTGTCCCAAGACACATGAGTAGATAAAATACATGTCCAGGGTCCCTTATTCATTAGTAGTTGGCAATTCAATGTATGATATGGTGTGCATACGACCAGATATTGCACATGCAGTGGGAGTTGTGAGCAGGTTTATGAACAATCTAGGTAAAGAACATTGGGGGGAAGTAAAATGGATTCTCAGGTATTTGAAAGGTACGACTACTCATGCATTATGTTTTGGAGGTTCAAACATTGTTCTACATGGATATGTTGATTCAGATATGGCAGGTGATAAAGATAGTAGTAGAAGCACCATAGGGTATGTTTTTATTGTAAGTGGAACAACAATAAGTTGGATTTCGAAACCGCAAAAGGTTGTTGAACTTTCAACAATGAAAGCATAGTATGTTGCTGTTACAGAGGCTAGTAAATATATGATTTGGTTACAAAGGTTTATGGAGGAATTGGGAAAGAAGTAGGAGAATAACAGATTGTACTATGACAACCAAAGTACCATTTATCTTGCAAAGAACTTAGCCTTCCATTCTGAGACTAAGCATATACAACTCACATACCATTTCATACAATCTGTTTTGGAAGATGGACAATTGAAGTCAGACAAGATACATACTAGCCAAAATCATGCAAACATGTTAACAAAGGTAGTGACCAGGGAGAAACTAAGTTCCTGCTCAATTTTAGTTGGCCTTCAATCATGAAGGTGAAGATGAGAAATTTTCCAAGTCCAAGGTGGATCATAGTCCAACAGGTACATCAACAATGGAGTTGTTGTGATCAGTCTCCAAGTAGGAGATTGTTGGTTGTGGAGACTGATTATCTTCTTGATTTAGAGGTCTTGTTTTAGTCACGTTTGGATCCCATTACCTGACGAGGGGTGTGGGGGGGATTCCCCCCCCACATTTCTTGCTAGAGGGGGGGGCGCGAGAAATTTTAGAGCCCCCCATGACAAGGGTTCAGGGGCAGTGCCCCCAAAGATAATTTTTTGGGAAAATTTCCTTGTAAAATATTGTAATTTTGTAGTTAATCTGGACCGTTCATTATAAGGTCGCAAATTTGACGGTAGAAATTGTGTTAGGGTTTTTTCCCCCTAAAAGGAAACCCTCTTTTATGAGGGAATTGAATTACGGTTGTGTATGTTAGTGAATATTGTATTTTGAGAGAGGAGATTGTGAGAGAAAGAAGATGAAGTTACAACGGGTATGTTATAGGTTGTATCCCTTCATTTGCTGGATAATAATAAAGGAAGGACCTAGAAATTTTTCCGGTGGACATAGCCCACACTGGGTGAACCATGTATATATGTGTCTCTATTGTGTTTTATTTTCACATCTGTTTTATTTTATTGCTCCATGATCCTATTTTTCTAACATATTGTATTTTAGTTTGAAGTATTGGAGAAATTTAATGAAAATGTAGTGGGATATTTATAATGTTGTTTATTCTTTTGTAGAAGAACAACAACTGTGTGCTCTAAATAAAATTGAAAAATCAGAAAAATCTTGATATACTTTGGATTTACTAAAACAAAGGTCTGCCCAAAGCCTTTTTAATGCATTCAAAGGTTTTCCTTCCTTGATCAATCCATTTGATCTCTTTCCATTTTCTCAACATGCTAGTAATTGCCTTCATCTTTTCTACAAAACAATTGATGCAGGAGCATAACACCCCCCAAATCAAAGTTGAAATTCCAGGACCTTCTAGAAGGCGCAGCGTGGCAAGAAGACGTGATTTCCTTAATATTTGTGTAAAAGATAGGGTTTGTTGTTAGTGTGTAATTATTTTTTCGGGCAATTAGTTAGATATTTCTGGAGAGGATTGTGGATATGAAATGATCCATAATGTCGTATTTTTTTCTATATGTAAATCCCGCAAGCACAATTATAGGGGGAGCCACAATGTAGATCAGGCCGAGGAGCAGCTAGGCCTAGAGATGTTGTGCTATGTAATATCGAGCTCGATTTATATAACGAAACTGTGTAATTTTGTGTATCCTTATGTTATTGAGTTCGTGTGGTCGATCTCGTTGATTGTGTGTGCAACCTTATTTAATCTAATGTGCATGTGTGTGAGAGAGGCCATAAGCCAAGAGTACAGAGGTTGCAAGTTTTTAACAAAGTGTAACTCACATTCCAACAAGAAGAGATATCTACCATTGATCATAAGATGGATTGACAATGATCTAATTCTAATCGATATCGTGGAGGATAGATCCAATTGTTCATTGATTTGGGAAGGNCCCCAACTCAATGAGAAACTAAGTGCAACGTGATACCCGATAGTCTGATATCCGAGAGAGCTGATAACCTCGATAGCCGATGGATCAGATCGAATTTTTGGTTAAGTGAGGGATGATGCTAAGTGCTAGTACCAGTGCTCATACATCTGACATTTTGATGGACGGTGCCCAATGGTCGCCACATGATCCAAAAGAATAAGGAGCACAAAGTTGGAGTTGGGGGCTTTAGTATCCTGGGAGATCGATGGAGTCGATAGTATGGTAACCCACCAGATCGGAAGCAAACACTTAAACTGCATAGAGTTGGTTTTGCGACACTTGGTGTAGCTGATATTTCGATGACCCCAATCATATCGGATCAGAAAGTTTGGCACAACTGTTTGTGTGTAGGGAAGGGAAGTATGAGTCTCGATCTCCTGGTAAGCCCATGGTTTATTCGAGGTTGTATGCACCTGGTGTTGAATGTTGTGATGAAGAGGAGCGAGCCATGCGATTGGATATAGAGTGCATGGGATTGTAGATCAAGGAGTAGTGAAGTTCCTATGAACTTCACAAGACGAGTCCAAGTTGAAGACTCTAAGATGTAGATTCTAGGGTGCATTCAAAAGAGGATTGTTGAGTTTTATTGCTACTATGGATGCGATCAATCCATTTCGTGGGCATGATTAATCCATAGGTTTGAGGATCGATCTCAAGTAAAATTCAATCGTCCTGACCTCGAGAATCAGTCTTCGTCAATAATGCATGGATCTTATTAGAAATTAGTCTTTCCAAATAATGACTAAACTTCTTTATTTGATTGTGACCAATGAATTCTTTTGATTGATTCTACCCCTTATGGGTCAATATTTCCCCTTCATTGGAAATAATATGCCCTAGAAATTTTCTTTCAGTTACAAGAAAGAAAAAATTAATGGGATTTAAATTAAACCTAATATTTCTGTAGTTTTCAAACCTCTTTCTCATATGACTTGGATGTTTGAAAAATTTGTTTAAGAATATAGTCAGATAATCTAGATAAATTACAATGAAATTATCCTTAACATCAACTGAGGAAAATTCCATTTCCCTTTGAAATATTTCACCAACATTCATAAGCCCAAATGCCATTTTTACATACTTGAAAGTTCCCCAATGAGTAGCCAATGATGTTTTATGTCCATCTTCTATTGATACCAAAAATTTATTATAAGTAGAGAATCAATGATATCATTTTTGAACCCACTTCTTTTTGTAAAGTTTGGTATCTTGGGAAAAGGATAATTATATTTAAGAGAATCTTTATTGATATTTCAAAAATTCACACACAACATAATCTCTCCATTATTCTAGTAGGATTAGATACCTAAGTATAGTGCATTGGAATGATAATCTTAACATTGGGTATCTTCTTGATTTATTTCTCAACCAAAGACTCAAGAAGAGAATTTAATGGTCTCTAATTTTGTCTGAAGGGTTTTACATTTGATTTAAGAGGAATTTGATGTTGAAAAATGTTTTTGAGTTCCCTAAAGAATCTCATATAATGTTCCTTTTTTTTTCAATAGATAATGACATAGACAATTTTACAATTTTTTTTTTTTTAAATAAAAAGGTTATGTATTTTATTAATTGGAATTCCAGCTGGCCGGAGCCTTACATCTTTCTCAAGAGTCTTCTACCTTCTGCATTCTTTTACGAACTGCTGTCCTTTTCAAGGAATACATTTTTTTACTGGATCCCCACCGTTTACACTGAGTTCTCCTTGGGCCAAGAGGCAGCCTTCGTTGGCTAGTTTGTCTGCTTCTTTGTTTGAATCTCTGAGAATATGGTAGCACTTGAAGGAGGTAAAGTCTTTTAGAATGTGTCTTAACCTTTGCAGATTCTTGTTTAGGCCAACATATTTAAACTGCCCTCTTGAATGAATCATTTTGATCAAGATCTCGGAATCTCCAAATGCTTGTAGCTCTCGATGTCCTCTTTCCCTGGCTATCTGGCAAACTTTGATCAAACTCAGGATTTCTGCTTGATTGTTGGTTCGCTTTCCAAGACCCCAACAAAAGGTTTCTAGTATTTTCCCTTCGTTGGAATAAATGATTCCTCCATCTCCCGTTGTCCCAGGGTTTCCTTTGGAGGCGCCATCGAAGAAGACTGAAGTTATGCCTTGTTTTTGCCACCAACTCTGGAATATGTCGTGATTGTCTCTTAACCTCCATTCTGTTTCAAGATGGGGTTTTTCCGCGCTATGGGTTCGAAGGTTCAACACGGAGGAGCCGAGCCACTCCTTCTCTTCCTGCTGCAGCGAGGTATCGATTTTTTGATTTTGGGAGCTCAAAGTTTCTAGAAGGAGACCTTTTGCTTTCGCTGCTACCATGCTGGGGGTCCATTCTGTGTTGTTGAACATTTGCTCATTTCTTGCTAGCCATAGCTTCCAACACACATACTTGGGGATGGAGATCCAGATCCTGGCCCATAATGTTTTCAAGGAGAGCGAAGGGTAACTATCCTTCCAGCCAGTAAATAGTTCCACTACTGAGATGTTGGTGGGAACAACGACCTTGAGACCTTGGAGGGTAAGCTGCCAGACTTTGTTTGCGAAATGGAAGCCTACAAATAAGTGGTCCGAGGTTTCCATGGCTTCTCTGCAGAGAGAACATCTGTGTGGTTCGACAATATTTCTTTTCAATAAATTTTCTCCCATCAAAATCTTTCTGTGCATTAGTGTCCAGAAGAAGAAATTTACCTTCGGGATCGCCGTTGAGTCCCATACCTCCAACCAGAACTTTGCCGGGAGTGGTCTATTTTTCTATTGCTGGAGCAGAGCATAGCCTCTAGCTGCTGTATAAGTTCCTGTGGATCCCCAGCCCCAGGTGTCTTTTTCTGTCATATGCACAGGAGCTGCCTCTCGAAGCTCTGCTTTGAGCATTTCAAGTTGCTGAAGGAGGCGATCTG
>SNQJ01S0029523.1:53229-72989 GCA_010110895.2 Picea sitchensis | reverse complement strand
TTTTACTTATCAAATTATATAATATATAATGTTTTTTAAAAATCTTAGAATCTAATCTTTATTTTATATGAAATTATATATATTTTTTTCACTTATCTTTTTATGTAAAATATATCTCATAATCAAACACTTATTTTGTAAGAATGAGTCATTAAATGTAATTTGAGTTTAGCTTGAGTGGTTGTGTCTTGGAGTGTTATCCTCCACACCTAGGTTTTATTTTCATAAGTGACATGCTACAGATTTGAGGTTATATAAAATCTTGTTTATCCTTTATGTGAAATTTTAATTTTAATCAACACTTATTTTCAAATGTAAAGTGAGAATTTAATGAGTAACTAAGTGAGAATTTTACAAGAATAGATTACTAAGTGAGATATGGGCATGGGTAGTACTCTCAAGTCAAGAATTTGTATGGAAGGAGAAAAAGATAATGAAAGTGAACAATTAACATAATTACATTTGTGAATGTAAAGATCCAAAATGACAATTATGTGTGAAGTTTGTTACATCCTAGGATTTCAAGAAAATAAGAAGTTAATGTAGAAATGCATAACTCAAAGGCCATCTTTCTCCATAGGAAATGATGGACCATTTCATGGACTGCATTGTCTTCTCACATCAATGATGTATTTTCATCCAAGAATTATGGTTACCTTTGACCCACACCTTATGATTACCTTTCAAAATGGTTACTTATATTCCACTCATTATTTCCTCTACTACAACTATATTGTTTTGAGACTACTCATCCTATCAACACGTCTTTGCAACTTTAAGGACAATTACTAACAAAAATATATGTATGTAACAAGATGGAAACCATTTGACTCAATTTCAAACAACATTTATGTAATGTTTTTAAATTATTCATCATTACTTTGATTTTTATTTTAAATGATTTCTATGTTAGATATGTAATCCCAGGGATTATGGTAAATTGTAAATATTAATTCAAAAGAAATATGAAGAGTTATAGGTGAATAGGAAGAGTCATTAGATTTCTTAGAAGATGAAACTAAAGGTAATCTCTTAATGATTTGGACCTCTTAGAAGATAAAACCAAAGGTAATCTTTTAATGATTTGGACCTCCTAGAAGATGAAACCAAAAATAATCTCTTAATGATGTATTTATGTCTCTTAATAATGTATTTATGTATAATGATGTATTTATGTATTTCTCACATAAATAAAAATTCAATATGTGGAGTTATTCATCCCTCAAAGCGAGAGTTTTTAAATAACTCAATGATGTTTGAACAATTTTCCATGAAAATCCTTTCGCTAAAAATGGGGACAAAGCTTGAGAGTTTTGGTTTCCTTATCAAATGTGCCCATGAGATAGTTGCAAGACTGCCACAGTGAGTTTTCTCTTGAATAAAATAGTTCCCCCGAAGTCTATGCTTAAAGTGGTATTGCATTGAAGTGTATCGACTGCGTTGAATTTTGGAAATGGACATCGAAACGGGATTACATTGAAGTGTAAGGTTTTGACGCCAATTTCCATTCATTGTTTGCACTGGTTTGCGTTCACCCCTGGATTTTTACTCCATGAAGTCATGGACCTTTGCACTCCAATCCAAGGCCACTCTATGGTTTAATATATTCAGTCTATAGAGGGTTGGATCTAGCGTAGGTCCAAGAATGAGTGAAAGAAACGCCCAACCTTAGCTTGGTGTGCATGGAATGTCGATTCGACTGCCTAAATACTCACCAAAAAAATAAATTTGAGGTTAATATTTGTGCGCCCACGTGGTTATTGTCTTCAGTCCCCTCTTTGTGTTGTATATATGTTATGTCTTGTAATATGAGAATCTTCTAGGGGTTGGAATGTAACAGTTGAATGCAATATCCTTTCTTGTAGGTTTTAACCCCACCGGTGCACCCCAGATTTCGGTTTTGAAAGGAATGACCATTGGAATCAACATTCATAATAAGTACGTGTTTGGAAGAGTGAACGGTAGGGAACAAAGGTATTTCTGTCTCTAGAATGGGTTTTATGGACGCCGAGAATGCACCTTTGTTCCTCCAGACAATAAAGTTGTTTGTGGGGAATTTTCCCTTCAACTTAGATAACCAACAGCTTGGCGAGCTCTTTGAAGGTGCTGGAGAAGTCTTGGATGTTAATATCATTACAGACATAGAAACTGGAAACTCACATGGCTTTGGTTTTGTGACTGTTAGCGCCGCCATTTTCCCCTCCAATTAGAGTCGGTTTTAGTCGAGTTATGGCCCGTGTGTCAAAGAATGTGAGGTTAGGTACGCAATAACAAAGGGCTCGAAGTCAGCAGGTGGCCGGTTGGCCCTTGGAGTCGGGAAGGGATGCCAGAGTCCAAACATGCGTAAGTAAGTACGAGTCTATTCCCAAAGAGTCGGGTCCTGTTAAAAAGGGAGTTTCTACATGCCCCAGGTCTAGGCAAGTTGTAAATAGAAGTCGCATCGGCCAGTCTAGTAACCATTATCGGCTCATTATGAAGGCTGGAAGAATGAAAAATCGTGACGTTCGTATCATGTATGCTCCATAGCCCTTATCAAACTATACTTTACATGCACAGATGTGCTATGGAAAATCTACAGTCCGTTCCGAGACATCCAGTTGCCATGAATTTAGTGTTCCTTGGCATGTTTCCTCCTCCCGCTTGCTCTGTTATAAATTCCAGATGCTCTGCACACATTTTGTTCGCAAATCGAGTTTATGCATTGTTTGTAATCTCTTCCTGCAAGCCTAGGTTGATCGAATTCTCCGCCTTAGGGCCTTTGCCAGATCCACCGCACGCAAGAAAAATATGGTTGCACCATGGCAACCTCCCAAAACATAAGAAAGGGCGTGCAAAGGGCAGGAGCGCCATGCCCAAGATCCAAAGCGACTGGGATTCGTTCTCACTCACACCAGGCACCCCCAAGGATCAAAAGGGAGTTTCACATTTGCCCGCGGAAGCAAGGATATCATACCACTCGGAGCCTGGACTGGAAGAAGCTATGCAGGAAGGAAATATGTTAGAATCCTTGTCTCCCCAATAGAAGATAACTCAGAGATGGGGCATGCCAAGGAAGATCAAGGGAGTTGGGGAAATCCAAGTCCCAAACAAGCCGCGCGCAAAATTAGCTGTCGAAGAATTACTTATGCGTGTTATTCGGCTGGAGCCTGCCGAAGGTATAAGCTGAGGAAGCGGGAGAAGAAAAAGGAGGACAGATGCCGCAGGCACTAATGTTTGAGAGCCATCTCAACAACTGAAGCAGACACAACTCGCTGTCGTCGAACTTTACCAGGAAAACAGGGAACTGAGACATCAATTACCAACAAAGACTCTTGAAATGTCAGCATCACAAAGTCGTGAAGGAAACGTGACGTGGCTCAAAAGAAAACTCAGAGAGGCATATGATACAATCGTACAGCTACGCGAAACACAGAGGTTGTCAGAAGAAAGGAATGCAAAGCATTTTGAAGAATGTGAAGCGACCGAAGAGAAAGTTCGCGTAGCTCTTGCCAGTGCACAAAAGAAGCATTATTAACTGAGTTCATTCTTGTATCATCAAGCAGAGCGAAGTTATTGACAGTTTTGAAGGAGGCATCGCCCTTAAACCATTTTGTCGTTTTGGTAACGGTCACGACAGTCAACAGCTACTCGTCGCGCACACACCCCCATGAATCAACGCGCGACATAAATCAAGGCCGTTATAGTAGATGGCAGACGCCTGTCAGAATACTTGATCGTTCATATATCTCGCTGAAGGAAGGCTTTGATACATCACTCTCCCCATGATGAGACCTCGCCGATAACTGAATTCCCGTGGCATAATACAAGCAGTCATGATGCGACCAGATGCAATGGTTTTCTATTTTTGGAAAGGAATCATGCGAAGAGTCATTTAGCGTAGAACAATCAGTTTCCTAAATTCTAGGAACATTAGATAGCGAGCAGGGAAACCCAAGTGGCGCCTTTGCCTATATATTTTATCTTTTCGATGTAAGCCAGGTTGGTTGGCAAACTAGTGTAGACAACGAGTATTGAATGTAGTTTGAGCTCGATCGAAATTTAATGCAAAAGTCATGAATCTTGATGAAAAGATTCTAATTGTAGCTATTGGATGTATTGTTTCCTTTCTTTGCGTATGTACTTCCTGTATTCTTTATTCATATCTATTTCTGTCTAAATAGGAACGTATTTCGAACCTGGGATTCATTGCGCAGTGCCCTGGGATTCGTGCCATTTAGAAAAACCGTTTTCCTCTAAGTTAACTCCAAATTCATCCTCAGCGGTGCTTTGAGTTGCTTTCTGTGTTTTTTTCCCCACCTCACACAACAATTTTGCACTCAATACTATTGCTCGCTTAGCCTTTATCCTCTCAAGTTCAGCCACCGAGTCATTTGTTTTGTCGTTTTCTCGAACCGACTCCATAGCCCAAGGTCTTACTCTCTTGCGCCAATATAACTAGAACTCATTACTTCAAAGGTGTTAAATCTAGCCGATAGATCAAAGTCATATCCTGTACTGAGACAAAGTCTCCTGAGAGACCCCTCTCCAGGTTTGAAAGGCTAGTTTTAGATCTCAAAGTTGGTTGAAAATGTTACCTCTGTCATCTGTTTATCAGCCAGATAGATTTACAGAGTGCTAACATTCTGGCGCCGTTGCCGGGGACAAAATTGAATAAATTTTCCCTGGGAGAACAACTAAAGTTACAGTTTTACCCCTGAGGGTAACAAAGGGACAAACATCTATATTGGCTGAGACCTTTACCTTGACGAGTCCAGTCAAAAAAACCAGTAGCACCAAGTAACGCGGTTCAGGAACCCTGGCTCCGAGGACAATCTATACCAGAGAAAAGCCTAACCCAAACCCTGTAGAGCCTGTGTGCGACCACGAGAAACTTCTGCGCAAGACTAGAGAGCAAGCGCTGAACCTGTTCTATTGCCGACCTTGAGTTTGACGCATTATTTGAGCAAACCTTGTTCAAGTCTAAGTCGAAAACCAGCTTGGATGAGATAGTTTTTGACCAGAATAGATTCCAAGCCTTGATATCTAATAATATCTCTCAAATCCCCAACCCTCCTAGAGCCATGGCCACCTGATTCGCCTCCCTCATTCTGCCAGCTCAACTGCATGATTTGCCCAAAAATTATAGCCAGAGGATTAAGCTCTACGATGCTGAAGGGAACATTCTAGCCCCGAGGCATCTAGATTGGTTCAACGATTTCATCGACCTAGAGGAGGTGGACTATGTAGATGCGAAAATGAGGTTGTTCGCGCAAAGTTTTTTGGGGGAGGTGAAGAAATGGTTCAAAGCCCTCCCGACTGCAAGAATTTGAGACTTCACCACATTCGAGATGTCTTTTATTACTAGACGAGGAGACAAGAAGAACCCCTTGCAGCTGTTAACGCAGTACAATAATATGAAGAAGGCGCCGGAGGAGACGGTGCAAGAATTCTTAGCCCGTTTCATGAAGGTTTATAACTCGATTCCTGCAGAAGTCCAACCAACCCCCGGGGCTGCGCAGTTGCGATATGCCGATTCCTTGGACAATGATTTCTCCTTGCTGTTGAGAGAAAGAATATCAACAAATATAGACGCAATAATGAGCAACGCGATCGAATTCGAGGTAAATATGATGGCGTCTGGGAAGATCAGATAGAGATTCAACAGAGGAGATAAGAAACCCCAAGGAGACACAAAACCATTGACATCTCGGTCCTTAGACGACAAGTTCATCTTGATGATGAAGACGATGGAGAAAATGATGGAGAGAATGTCCATGGGAAACAGACCTGCCTCCCGAGAACAACATGACCCCCAGCCCAGAAATCTGAACCTCAGAAGGGGTCAAGTTCCTCAGATCAGACAGATGGAACAGAGGGAGCAGACAAATTAGGGTGACCAGTAGACAAGGCCTCCGTTCCAAAACAATTACGCGGACAAGGACTTCGATTAGATGTTTGAAGACCAAATGCATTGTTATGATGACAATAACCCACACGTGTTTTTAACAAAGGGAGAACATGATCAGTACATGAGCGAAAACAATGATTTTGTGCTGGAAACGGATGATACACTATTTTGTGAAGCGGATGATGCATTGTCCTGGGAGACGGAAGAATTAAGAAAAGGTTATCAGAATGCCATCATGCTGTTTCAAAAGAAATATAACATAAGGAACAAGGAGGCGTCTACCGAGCCTTAGTAGACAAATCCCATAAGGAAACCTCCGACGGACACCCCTTCCACAAGTTGACTGAAGACGAACAACCCGACCAAGGATGCAACTGAAAAGGAAAAGTCAAAGGAGGAAGCCCCAAGGAAAGTGCTGGAAACAAGCTGGGAAGCATGTGGAAAAGAGGTAGAGAAAGTCTATCCCCCTTTTAACTTTGAGCATGAAATGGCTAAAATCAAAATCTCTATCCCGTTCAATGAACTTATCAGAAATGGTGAGTATTGGGAGCAAATTATTAAAATGCTAAAAATGGGAGGGACCCCCAATACTTTGAACGTCCAAGACGATCACCCTGCTATTCTGTTTGGTCCACGCGTTGAGGAGACAAGTGATACTAAGGACGTTCCCCCATTCTATGTCAGTCTAAAAATCCATGACATGACCCTACATCATGCCATGCTGGATTCAGGCACGTCGCACAACGTCATGCCAAAGGTGATCATGGACGAGTTGGTTTTGGACATCACCGGGCCCTATAAGGACCTTTTTTCTTTTGACTCGAGGAAAGTCAAGTGCTTGGGTCTCATCAAAGACTTGGTCGTATCACTGGCCCAAATTCCTTCGAAAAACATGGTTATGGACATACCCCCTAAGTTTGGCATGTTGCTGTCCAGGACGTGGGCTGCGAAGTTAAAGGGGACTCTACAAATGGACATGTCATATGCCACCATTCCTATCTTTGGCCAGGATAGATGGCTGTACATAGAAGTGTTGCTGAAATACATGGTAAGCAGTAAGACACAGCCAAATAACCATTCTATATACTCCATCGACACTGAGGTGTGTTCCTCTATATTCTACAATGATCTGAGCTTTGAAGAGGAAGAACCAACAACCATCATGACAATCGATGAGGAAACCGCGCGAAAAGCAACAGAGTGCGCCGACCCAAAGAACTAAGAGGAAAAAAAATATGGAACATGAGTTTTGATGGTGCTGTCAGTAAGGAAGGAGCAGGTGCCGATGTATGGATAAGCCCCCCCAAGGTGGGCACAAAGCTGTGCTCATACAAGGTCGCCTTCGAATGTACAAACAACATGGCCAAGTATGATGCACTGATCTTGGGCTTGAAGGTTTTGAAAGAACTAGGTGCGAAGAGGATAACAGTGCATGGAGACTCCGAGCTAATTATAAACGAGGTGAAAGGCATATATCAGTCCAAACACCCCAGGTTGAGAGCATACAGAAATTTGGCGCTAGACCTCCTCGAAGAATTTCAGAGTATGATCTATCTGCTATACCAAGGGAGAAAAATCAAATCGTCGATGCATTGGCCACCTCGGCCTTGATCTTTAAAATCTGCATCTTCCCAAACATAAAGTACGAGATCAAATTCAAACACAGGCCGACAGTGCCTGATAATATCAAACATTGGCAGGTGTTTGAAGACGACAAACAGGTGGAGAGATTTCTTCAAATGAGCAACGAGTTCACTAACATAAACATTGATGATGAGTGTTGCTGCGACGATGAAGAGAGTGTGGATGCGCGCAGTAATGAAGACCCTTTCCAGAACCAAATAGTGGGAAGGGACATAGTACAATTGAATAACAACATCATCCCAAAAGGGCTAGTTCCGTTGGAAAAGTTGTTTGACGAAAATTACGTGGCTAGAAATCCCAAGATCGTTGCAAATGATGAGGATGTCGAAGACTGCAACATCGGGACTGAGGAGAACTTGAAAATAATCAAATTGTCAAAAACACTTAGTTCAGAGGTCAAACAAGACTACATCAAGCTCATGAAGGATTTCCCAGATGTTTTCGCTTGGAGTTATGACGAATTGAAGGTGTATGACACTAAAGTGATTCAACACATCATCCCTCTCAAAGAAGACCAGAGGCTGTTCAAATAAAAGATGCGACGGATAAATCCCCTACTGCTGCCGCTAATCGAAAAAGAGGCAAAGAAACTTTTCGAAGCTAAAATTATCGTTTCTTTAAGGTTTTCTAAGTGGGTGGCCAACTTGGTACCTGTTAGAAAAAAGAGCAGCGAAATAAGACTGTGTGTGGATTTTCGTAACTTAAACAAAGTGTCCCTCAAGGACCACTACCCGCTCCCTAAAATGGACTATATTCTGCAAAAGGTGGTGGGATCCCAGAAGATGTCCATGCTGGATGATTTTTCGGGTTACAATCAGATCTTGGTACACCCGGACGACAGGGAAAAGACTGCTTTTATGACACCATGGGGGACGTTCATGTATGCCAAGATGTCATTTAGCCTGATGAACGTCGGAGCTGCCTTCCAGAGGGCAATGGAAATTGCATTTGCTGACGAAAAGGAAAATTTTATTGTGATCTATCTGGATGGCATCACAATATACTCTGACTCTGAAGAACAAGACCTCGGACACGTAAAAAGGGTTTTCCAGAAGTGCAGGAAGTTTGGCATATCGCTAAATCTGAAGAAATCACATTTCGGGATGGAAGAAGGGAAGTTGTTGGGGCACATTATCTCGAAAGAGGGCACTAAGATAGACCCCAATAGGGTTGAAGGAATCTTGAAAATTGGCACTCCGCACAATAAGAAGGAAGTGCAATCCTTCTTGGGAAAAGTAAACTTCTTGAGAAGATTCATCCCGAACCTGACAGAGATTATAAAACATATCACCTGCATGCTCAGAAAGGGGAATGAGATCAAGTGGAACCCAAAATCCAGAAAGTCATTTGAAGATATCAAGGTGGCACTGACTAGAGTTCCCGTGATAGCCAGTCCAGACTTCACGAAAGATTTCATCCTGTTTTCATTCGCCTTGGAGCATACGATTGCCGATGTACTGTTACAGAAAGATGAGCAGAACTTCGAGAAGCCCATAGCCTATTTCAACTGAACACTGAGGGATGCTCCACTAAGTTATGACATTATGGAGAAACAAGAATACACCTTATTGAAGGCCCTAAAGGAGTTCAGAACATACATATTACACTCCCACGTTATCGCTTACGTGCCTAGCAATTAAGTCAAGGATATCTTGACTCAGCCTGACCCAGAGGGAAGGAGAGGTAAGTGGATAGTGGCCATGCTGGAATATGATCTCGAAATCAATCCCATGAAGTTGATTAAATAACAGGGCCTTGCAAAGTTGATGGTGCAGTCGGACTGCGACACTGTGGGGATAAACTTCATCGTTGATCTATCAAAGAATCCTTGGGAAGAAACAACTGCGCAGGTGTCTTAGGATTTCGTCGATTCGCCGTGGTATACAGACATCATCTGTGTGCTAAGGAACCTGCAAGCCCCTCTGGGTTTAAGTAAGACCAAGGCCAAATTTCTAAATCTCAAAGTGGTTAAGTTCTGCATCTTGGATAGTTCACTATACTAGAAAGATCTCAGAGAGATATTGTTGCGTTGTTTGCTGGAAAACGATGCGAAACGAGCTATAAAAGAATTTCACAAAGGCGACTGCAAAGGACACCATTACTGGAAAACCACCGCGCACAAAATCCTAAGAGAGGGTTACTATTGGCCTACCATCTTCGCATATGTATACAAAGAAGTGTCCAGCTGCGACGAGTGTGAAATTTTTGATGGAAGAAGAAAGCTGCAGCCCTTGCCACTAAAGCCGATCTCAGTCGAAGCACTTTTCATGCAGTGGGGTTTGGATTTCATAGGGGAAATAAATCCACCATCCTCAATGAAAAACAAATGGATACTCATGGCCATAGACTACTTCACAAAATGGATAGAAGTGATCCCCACGAAGCAAGCTACCGACGTAGTCATCATCCAATTTCTGGAGACAAATATCTTGTCAAGATTCAGATGCCCCGTCAAGATCATAACCAACAATACGACCACATTCATGTCCAAGAAGATGGAGAAGTTTTGTTAGGATTACAATATAACCTTGGGGCATTCTACAACGTACTACCCACAAGGAAATGGGTTAGTAGAATCATCAAATAAAACCCTGACCAGGATCATCAAAAGACTCTTGCAGGACAATAAGAAAGCTTGGCACAAAAAGCTTATCTATGCGTTGTGGGCAGACCGGGTTACCACCAAGAAGTCCATCTCAACGTTGCCTTTCCAGATTGTATAAGGCGTAGACACAATTTTCCCTACCACATTGGGGTTGCCCGTCAGAAAGTTGCTGCAAGAGCTGGAGGCCAAGCCAGATGACACACAGAGGAGAATAAATCAGCTGGTTCACACACATTAGATGAGGGAACAGGTGTACAATTGATCACAACTCCACCAGGAGAGGATGAAGAAAACCTTTGAAAAACGTTCTAAGCAAGAGGAATTTCGGTTGGGTGATTTCTTGATGAAATGGGACGCGAGAAATGAGGATAAAGGAAAGCACAGAAAATTCGATAATCTGTGGACGGGTCGATTCAAAATCGGTTCACATCGTGGAAATAATGCTTATTTTCTGGAAGAACTAAATGGAGAGTGTGTTGGTTGGGGGCCTATAAACGACAGGTTCCTTAAACATTATCTGATGAAATAAGATCCATTTAAGTCACATGTCATTGTAAATAGTCATTTTATTTTTTGTGTCGAGTCAGTATGTCAGCATAAAATTGAAGCCCAAAGTGAATGCCCTGAGTTTTGTGCCGAGTCTTTTATAAACTGCGTCAATAGGTTTAGGTTGTGTTTTGTCTTTAATATTTCAGTGTTTGAAAGTAGAATAAGGCCCAATGGTCAGGCACTTGGTCTACTGTTCTTTGCTATCTCGCGAGGAGGATAGCATCCCCGTTGGAGCCAACTGTTAGCACCACCATTTTTCCCTCCAATTAGAGTCAGTTTTAGTCGAGTTATGGCCTGTGGGTCAAAGAATGTGAGGTCAGGTATGTAATAACAAAGGGGTCGAAGTCAACAGGTGGCCGGTTGGCCCTTGGAGTTGGGAAGGGATGTCAGAGTCCAAACATGCGTAAGTAAGTATGAGTCTATTCCCAAAGAGTCAGGTCCTGTTAAAAAGGGAGTTTCTACGTGCCCCAGGTTTAGGCAAGTTGTTAATAGAAGTTGCATCGGCTAGTTCGGTAACCATTATTGGCTCATTATGAAGGCTAGAAGAATGAAAAAACACGGTGTTCATATCATGTATGCTCCGCAACCCTTATCAAACTGTACTTTACAAGCGTGGATGTGCTATGGAAAATATGCAGTCCGTTCTGAGACATCTAGTTTCCATGAATTCAGTGTTCCTTGGAACGTTTCCTCCTCCCGCATGCTCTGTTATAAATTCCATATGCTTTGCATGCATTCTGTTCACAAATCGGGTTTATGCATTGTTTGTAATCTCTTCCCGCAAGCCCAGGTTGATCGAATTCTCCGCCTTGGGGCCTTTGCCATATCCACCACATGCAAGACCAATACGGTTGAACAGTGGAAAACTCCCAAAACATAAGAAAGGGTGCATGAAGTGGCAGGAGTGCCAGGGACGAGCCCCAAAGTGATTGGGATTCATTCTCACTCACACCAGGCACCCCTAAGGATCAAAAGGGAGTTTCACCTTTGCCCGCGGAAGCGAGGATATCATACTGCTTGGAGCCTGGAATGGAAGAAGCTGCGCAGGAAGGAAAGATAAGCTCTATCTCCCCAACAATAGATACCTCGGAGAAGGGGCGGGCCAAGGAAGAACAAGGGAACTGGGGAAATCCAAGTCCCAAACAAGCCGCGAACAAAATTAGTTGCCGAAGAATTACTTATGCGCATTATTCAGCTGGAGCCTACTGAAGGTACAAGCCAAGGAAGTAGGAGCAGAACAAGGAGGACAGATGCCACGGGCACTAATGTTCAAGAGACATCTCAATGGCTGAAGAAGGCACAACTCGCTGTCGCCGAACTTTACCAGGAAAATAGGGAACTGAGACAACAGTTAGCAACAAAGACTCCTAAAATGTTAGCATCGCAAGGCCGCAAAGGAAACGTGATGTGGCTCAAAAGACAACTCAGAGAGGCACAAGATACAATTGTACGGCTGCGCAAAACACAAAGGCTGTCAGAATAAATGAATGCAAAGCATTTCAGAGAATGTGAAGCGACCGAAGAGAAAGTCCATGTAGCTCTTGCCAGCGCACATAAGAAGCATGATTAGCTGAGTTCATTCTCGTATCATCAATCAGAGCGCAATTCTTGATAGTTTTGAAGGAGGCATTGCCCTTAAACCATTTTTTCATTTTGGTAATGGTCACTACAGTCAACAATTACTCGTCATGCACGCACCCCAGCGAATCAGTGTGCTACATAAATCAAGGCCGTTATAGTAGATGGCAGAAGCATGTCAAAATACTTGATCGTTCAGATATCTCGCCGAAGGAAGGCTTTGACACATCACTCTCCCCATGACGAGACCTCGCCGATAACTGAATTCCCGTGGCAGAATACAAACAATCATGATGCGACCAGATGCATTTGTTTTCTATTTTTGGAAAGACGTTATGCGAAGAGTTATTTAGCATAGAACAATCAGTTTCCTAAATTCTAGGAATAATAGATAGCGAGCAGGGCAGCCCAAGCAATGCCCTTTCCTATATATTTTATCTTTTCAATGTAATCTAGGTTGGTTGGCAAACTAGTGTAGATAGTGAGTATTGAATGTAGTTTGAGCTCGATCAAAATTTAATGCAAAAGTCCTGAAGCTTGATGAAAAGATTCTAATTGTAGCAGTTGGATGTGTTGTTTCCTTTCTTTGCATACCTACTTCCTGAATTCTTTATTCATATCTATTTCTGTCCAAATTGGAATGCATTTCGAACCTGGGATTCACTGCGTAGTGCCCTGGGATTTGTGCCATTTAGACAAACCGTTTTACTCTAAGATAGCTCTGAACTCATCCTCAACGGTGCTTTGAGTTGCGTTCTGTGTTTTTTTCCCAGCCTCACGAAATGATTTTTCACTGAAGACTGTTGCTCGCTTTGATGGGATATCCAACAATACTGAGAGGGGGGGTGAATCAATATTGCCTACTTTTTCTTTTTACCTTCATCCATATTAAGCACACATATTAATTATTCAATTAAGCAATATATGATGAACAACAAACCCTTATGAACACAAGATTTTATCGTGGAACCCAACAGGGAAAACCACCAAATCTTTTCTCATTAATAAAAAGTTCTTTTACAAAACTATTTTCAAGCTACAACTTGATGGAGAGACATTCCCCAAGTTTCTTCAGTTACAACTGAAAGGATGTTGCCACACCCCATTTACCAGCTACAACTGGAAGGATGCACCCACACCCTCATTCACCAGCAACAAATGGTAGGAGGCTTGAACCCCGTGTTTAGTCAGCCACAACTGACAAGGAAGCACCAACTCCCTCTGTTCACCAGCACCAACTGGTAGGAGGCTACGACCCCCTGTTTAGTCAACTACAAGTGACAAGGAAGCACCAACTCCCTCTGTTCACCAACACCAACTGGTAGGAGGCTACGACCCCCTGTTTAGTCAGCTCCAACTGACAAGGAAGCATCAACTCCCCCGCAAGATCCAACCTTCCCTTGCACCACCCAACCACCCTTATTTTATAATGCAATTCAATCTCTTATGTACTTCATTGAATTCGACTCATGCAACAATTGCTGTAATTTCTACTTGTCTGCTGCAACCTTTGCTTGTATGGTCTTCTGTATCAAGTACTGGATTGCATAACTGCTTCTCTGTCTTCTTCTATTCTTGATCTTTAATAAGACATTGACAGGTACCTTAGAACAAATAGTTCTTCATATTGGACTCTACTCCTGCTCCTGATCTTCTAATATGAATCGCAGAGGCACATTCTTCTCACTACTTTTTCTTGTTTATATAATCTTCAAACTGGTGTGAAATTTAAAACATAGTGTCCCTTTATTTGAACCATTGTACCTTTTCATTTAAAATGATAAACTAAACATTAATTAATATTATTTTTCCTTTTTATTATTTATTCATATTTTCATGATTTATTCTCTTTTAATCATGACTGTGTATTGGTTCATTTTTGTCATGAGTTGATCACAGACATGGATCGACTCATTAGATCGTACTCTTGTTTCCGCTGCGTTCTCAACTCATCAACAGACCATATTCGATCATCACGCCTCTTTGATTAACTTAATTATAATCACTGTTTTATCATTTTTACAGTGAAGGCTTTCCATAAATTGATCACTGTCATGGATCAATTTAATCCTTTATACTCGATCCCTAATATCTTTTATATTTACAGAGACCAGATTCTGTGAAGGCGCTTCCTTCAAACCATCTCACATGACCGTGGCATAGAACCACATGCTTTACCAATTATAGGCAACACATTACAATCTGCCCTTTCAAACTTCTTTACCATATGACCAATGGTGGTGACCTTACGCTTAGGCGAGACAAGCACATGAGCACTTATCAAATGAATGGACACGATTCATTATTCCGATACGATGGACGACTGACGGGGTTTCAGTACTTTGTCGTTTTGAGTCTTCGTGACTCCACTGTATTACCAAACTCACGATCATGATATCGCTGGTCAGTTCAGACGGCTCATATTACCCACTGAGATGGACGACGCACGGGGTTTCAACTTTTCGTCCTTCGGGACCTTGAGACAATACTCCTTACAAAACTCTCGGGTGCGATATCTCCGATATGAACCATCGGTTCACATCTCTTCCATGGAAGAGATCAATGGTCCACCTGAAACCTTAATTCGATCCCTTCTTTCCTTAATAGAACAACTGTGTCTTAATCAGGCCTTGAGATGTGTGGCTATCGAGATTTCGTCGTTTTTTCCTTCGAATCTTCGTGACCTCCAATAGTCCCTTTCAACATTTCGGCGTTTGGGACTTCGTGATGTTGGAGTTTTTTCTTACAACGAAAAACTCTCAAAGTGGTAACTCTCGATACTATGGATCTCTGACGCGTGTCCCTTTCGGAGTTTTGCCATTCGAGACTTCCAGACTATAAAGTATTTGCTTAGTGGTGAAATATCCCGAAGTAGGACTCTCGGAGTAATGTAAAAACTTACGTCACTCAATGACGTGTCACCAGCCTATTGGCTTCCACGTGTCATACATATTCATGATTTTCACGTGCCTGAAATGCTGTATCAACTTGACACTTGTCAGTGTCTTATTGTGCCACGTGTACTTAGCTGACATGGTCTGCTGTGTCATTTTTCCTTGGTTCAAATCCAATGGCCCTCAAACTCTTTCAAGATCCGACAACCCACGATTCTATCGTGATTTCGGTATTTGGAAGGTTATCACTTCCAGTCTTTGACTTTCTAGTCAGTGAAGTGTTGAACCAACGCCATGTATCCTCTGGCTCAACATCCAGGATTCGCTCTCGATCCAATGGTCTGGATTGGATCGCGAATTCACGTTTCAGTATTTCAAGAAGCATGCTCCGTTCTCTCAACTCGCAATCTCCGAATTCCTGAAATCCGGTATGCCACTCTTGTCAGATCAACGACCCACGTCGCTCCTCTTGATCGAAAATCCTTATCTTATCGTGATTTCATGTTTCGGTATTTCAAAGGTTAGAGAAATTCCCTTCTTCTAACTCATGATTTCCCAATATCAACTTACATTGGATCGATGGTCCATGACCCTCCATGATCCAATGGTCCAGATCATATCGCGATTTCGCGAGTTCATGCAACACCGTCTTTGACTTTCCTGATCTGCGAGTCAACAAAATTCCAATCACTTGCCACATGTCCTCTTGATCCAACGAATCAAATCATTTCACTACTTTGGAGTGTTAACTAAATCCTGGGCTTATCCTCCTTGTAGCTCCACTGGATCCGACGACTGATGGGTATTCTTGAAGTAGATCAATGGTCACGATTTTTCAATGGTCCTCAAGCCCACGGTCACTCAAATGACCGATGTGCGTTGTATCAGACGATCAACATGGTCAAACTCTTGATCAGACGACTGCTGAGCTTCTCATACTGATTGGACGACTGCTGAGGCTTCTCGCATTTTCTGCGCACTCATCAACTGTTCAGAATTTTCTATGATCCCGACGACATCTCTACAATCTGTTCTTCCTTCAGAACTTTTGATCATTGAATCATTGTTGATCCTATCGTGATCAACAATAGTCACAGATTTCCTCTCTGTGCAATGTGCTATTCCTTCTGAGATTTTGATCTTTCGATTATTCGCTTCTCCTGTTCACTCTTTCGATCTTTGCACACTGTTTGACATCTCTTGCTCAATTGATATATTGTTGACATCAATGACAATCTCATTTGTCATATAACAACAGATCATCACATTGATTGTTGACATCAATGAAAATATGAACTGTGGTTATTCATCATTAACAATAGATCATCACATCGACTGTTGACATCAATGACAATATTTCCAACAATATCCCCCTTTGTCATTGAGGTCAACCCATTAACTTCATATACAAAAACTCCCCCTATGTTGATGCTTTCCTTTTATCAAGTTTTGCTTTATATGAAGTTTTCCTTTATATTAAGTTTCTCTCCCCCTTTGACATCAATGGCAAAGGGTTTATTTTCTTATGATCTATTTGTATAAGTACTTCTCAATCCACTGGTATCTCCTCCTGTAATCAACCTTTTTCTTTCATAAATGAATGAATCCCCCTGTCAATATGCTCTCTCTTTGCTTCTGACTACTCCCCCCCTTTGTTTCTGAAAAGGTAGCTCTTCCTGACAAGGTTTCCCCCATTAATTTACTAACTGTTCTCCCCCTTTGTTTCTAAAAGGGTATCCTTATCTAACAAGGTTTGTTCTCTTGTTATTTCTATAGGATGTCATTTTCCTCATTTTGTACATCAGAATGCTGATTTTGCGTATGTTGCTGTCTTACTGGAACATTGCGCAATTGTAGCTCATTTTATTCAAACAACTCTTGGATTTTCCGATTGATTCTCATCGATATCTAACTAAGATACCAATTGTTTTTATATCAACCATCTTGACATCTACACTCTCAACAATCTTATGTAACCTAAGGTTGTAGCATATGTATGCTTTCTTGGTAGAAGCATATCCAAGAAGGATACCTTCATCAGATCTAGTATCACATTTTCGAAATTATCATCAAGCCTTTTGATGTAACCCTTACTTCCAGAGACCTTGAAGTATTTTACCGAATGAGCTCTTCCACAATAGGGTTCACAAGAAGTTGAGCTGACCTCTATTCAATATGAGTACTGATGTGCTAGCAAATTCCCTCCATTATCAAATACTAATTGATGGAATATCCATCAGATAATTTTCTTCATTGAGCATAGTCTTTGCAGCTTTCTGGACATCTGTCCTTCTTTTTTAAATTTTTTTTCTTTTGGAAGGAGTTTCAGTGTACCATTAAAATAGGATTGATAGATTTCTGAGGTAATCATCACTCAAATATTCTTGTCATTCTACCATTGGAGATTCATCATCAACGTCATTATTATGTGCACCAGTAGCTTCTTTATTCTTGTCTTGAGAATATTCCTTATTAGTAGTTTCATCCTCCAAACTCCTATCATTAACTTCATCAGTTTCAGGAACAATATTTTCCTCATCTTTTTTGTTTGCCACTTCAGATTTTCTTTTCCATGTCTTCTTATTTACTCTTGTTGTCATATTGTGTGAAGCATTTCTTATTGGCTGTCTTCTTGAGTTCCAGCAGTTATAGGCTTTGTGGCCATATCCACCACAACTATAGCATCTCATAGTGTAACAATGTGCAACAATATGTCCAACATGATTGCAGTTCTAACATATTATACTGTTGTTGAACCTACCGAATTGTTTTCTTCCATGATGCTGACAATCCAAGGCTTTATGACCATATTCATTACAAGAAAAACAATAACCATTAAAGACACTCTCATACCTTCTTTGATTTATCCATGAAGGTGTCTCTCTTCTGAACTTGCATTGAGGTATATGAGTAGCTTCTGGATGTCTTCCTTGATCTGATCTTCTAAGTTTTGTAGTGTTTCTTTTATTCTTTGAACATGAAGAACCTGCATCATACTTTCTTTCCCTTCTTATAAAAGAAAGAATTGCATCCGACCTGTCTTCACTTTTTACAAATGAAGGACTTGCATCAACGTTCTTGAGATTACTAAGTTCTTACTTGTTGTGGCCAAGACCGGTTTTGTCATATGGTGATCTCCGATTATCCAAGATCTCATCCAGGGTCATGGAGTTGTTCAAGAACTTGATTTGGGTGTCTAACTTCTCAACCTTCTTTCTAAGATTCACAACTTCTACTTCCATCTTATGACAAGATTCTTCCTTTTTGTCCAACTGGTTCCTTACTACCTCTTCTCTCCTTTTGGCTTCTTCAAGTTGGATTTTGAGATTGACATAGCTTTCCCTTAGTTCTTTTATATCTGCAAGGTTTTTGCTTGGATCATCATCTTCCTTATTTTATTCTTTTGCTTGACTGATTTCATTTTTTAGTCTCTACTTGCAGGGGATAATTCAATATCAACATTATTGCAATCAGAGGATTTTGGAGAGTCTTTACCTTTATTGATGGCCGAGTCTTCTCTTTTGATTTGATACATCTTCTTGGGAGGATGAGCAGATTCTTTGGAGGTATCATCACTAGACATGTCATCTTCAACCTCAATCTGAGTAATAGGACTTGATCCTTTAATTATGTGTGCGTGGTCATATCCAAGGCCAAATTTGCTCGAGGGAGATCTTTGTAGACTGAGAACTTTATTGAGGGCTTCAATTCCTTTCTTTAATTTTTCAACAGTCTTAAGTTGATCCTTTAGTTGTTTACACCTTTGTTTATATTTTCTTAGTTCATCCAAAGAACTTTCAAGTTCAGCTTCCATATTGACTTCTGCTTCAATGTCTGAGTATTCTTCAAAAGAATCTTCATCACTAGAATTGTTGTAGACTAAACTTTGTTTTGTTTGAAATTCTTCATTTAACTTCTCATCTGAGTAGAGGTCTTTTAATTTTTCCCAGAGTTCTTTTGAAGAGTTACATTCACCTATCTTTTCTTTGATATCATCAGGTAATCCATCAAGGATTGTATTCATTTCCATTGAGTTAATTTTCTTGGTTTTCTTTTGAGTCGGAGTCCTTACTCTATTTGGTGGGAAATAATCGGTGATCACTGAATTCCACACATCATGTCCCAATGCCTTCAGATGAATTTCCATTCTTATACTCCAAAATATGTATTCTTCTTTTCTAAGTATTGGAGTTCCATTCTCATTGTAAATATTTTGTCCATCCATGTGTGCTTAATTTGATCTTCCTTTCAGTTTGTTAGACTGTGCTTAAAGGAACCTGGCTATGATACTAATTGATGGGATATCCAACAATACTGAGAGCGGGGGGTGAATCAGTATTGCCTACTTTTTCTTTTTACCTTCATCCATATTAAGCACACATATTAATTATTCAATTAAGAAATATATGATGAACAACAAACCCTTATGAACACAAGATTTTATCGTGGAACCCAACAGAGAAAACCACCAACTCTTTTCTCATTAATAAAAAGTTATTTTACAAAACTGTTTTCAAGCTACAGCTTGATGGAGAGACATTCCCCAAGTTTCTTTAGCTACAACTGAAAGGATTTTTCCACACCCCATTTACCAGCTACAACT
>SNQJ01S0029523.1:25189-44991 GCA_010110895.2 Picea sitchensis | reverse complement strand
ATATGATGAACAACAAACCCTTATGAACACAAGATTTTATCGTGGAACCCAACAGGGAAAACCACCAACTCTTTTCTCATTAATAAAAAGTTCTTTTACAAAACTGTTTTCAAGCTACAACTTGATGGAGAGACATTCCCCAAATTTCTTCAGCTACAACTGAAAAGATGTTGCCACACCCCATTTAGCAGCTACAACTGGAAGGATGCACCCACACTCTCATTCACCAACAACAACTGGTAGGAGGCTTCAACCCCCTGTTTAGTTAGCCACAATTGACAAGGAAGCACCAACTCCCTCTATTCACCAGCACCAACTGGTAGGAGGCTATGGCCCCCTGTTTAGTCATCTACATCTAACAAGGAAGCACCAACTCCCTCTGTTCACCAACACCAATTGGTAGGAGGATACGACCCCTATTTAGTTAGCTCCAACTAACAAGGAAGCACCAACTCGCATGCAGGCTCCAACCTGCCCTTGAACCACCCAACCACCCTTAGTTTATACTGCAATTCAATATCTTATGTACTTCACTGAATTCGACTCATGCAGCCATTGTTGTAATTTCTACTTGTCTGTTGCAACCTTTGCTTGTATGGTCTTCTGTATCAAGTACTGGATTGCATAACTGCTTCTCTGTCTTCTTCTGTTCTTGATCTTCAATAAGACAATGACATGCACCTTAGAACAAATAGTTCTTCATATTGGACTCTGCTCCTGTTCTTGATCTTCTAATATGAATTGCAAAGACACATTCTTCTCACCACTTTTTCTTGTTTATATAATCTTCAAACTGGTGTGAAATTTAAAACATCGTGTCCCTTTATTTGAACCATTGTACCTTTTCATTTAAAATGATAAACTAAACATTAATTAATATCATTTTTACTTTTTATTATTTATTCATATTTTCATGATTTATTCTCTTTTAATCATGACCGTGTATTGGTTCATTTTTGTCATGATTTGATCACAGACATGGATCGACTCATTAGATTGTACTCTTGTTTCTGCTGCGTTCTTGGCTCACCAACAGACCATATTCAATCATCATGCCTCTTCGATTAACTTAATTATAATCACTATTTTATAATTTTACAGTGAAGGCTTTCCATAAATTGATCACTGTCATGGATCAATTTAATCCTTTATACTCGATCCCTAATATCTGTTATATTTACAGAGACTAGATTCCGTGAAGGCGCTTCCTTCAAACCATCTCACATGACCATGGCATAGAACCACATGCTTTACCAATTATAGGCAACACATTAAAATCTTCCCTTTCAAACTTCTTTACCATATGACCAATGGTGGTGACCTCATGCTTAGGTGAGACAAGTGCATGAGCGCTTATCAAATGAATGGACATGATTCATTCTCCCGATACAATGGATGGCTGATGGGGTTTCGGTAGTTTGTCATTTCGAGTCTTCGTGAATCCACTGTATTACCAAACTCACGATCATGATATTGCTGGTCAGTTCGGACGACTCATATTACCCACTGAGATAGACGACTCATGGGGTTTCGACTTTTCATCCTTCGGGACTTTGAGACACTGCTCCTTACAAAACTCTCGGGTGCGATATCACCGATATGATCAGTCGATTCATGTCTCTTCCATGGAAGAGATCAACGGTCCACCTTAAACCTTAATCTGATCCCTTCTTTCTTTAATCGAACGACTGTGTCTTAATCAGGTGTTGAGATGTGTGGCTGTCGGGATTTTTTCATTTTTTCCTTCGAATCTTCGTGACCTCCAATAGTCCCTTTCAACATTTTGGCGTTCGAGTTTTCATGATGTTGGATTTTTTGCTTACAATGAAAAACTATCGAAGTGGTAACTCTCGATACTATGGATCATCTGACACGTGTCCCTTTCGGAGTTTCGACATTCAAGACTTCTGGACTATAGAGTATTTTCTTAGTGGTGAAATATCCCGACGTAGGACTCCCGGAGTAACGTAAATGCTTACGTCACTTAATGACGTGTCACCAACCTATTGGCTACCACATGTCATACATATTCGTGATTTTCACGTGCCTGAAATGCTGTATCAACTTGACACTTGTGAGTGTTTTATTGTACCATGTGTCCTTAGCTGACGTGGTCTACTGTGTTGTTTTGCCTTGGTTCAAATCCAACAACCCTCGAATGATTTCAAGATCCGACGACCCATGATTCTATCGTGATTTCTCTATTTGGAAGGTTAGCACTTCCAGTCTTTGACTTTCCAGTCAGTGAAGTACTCAACCAATGCCATGTATCCTCTGGCTCAATGACCAGGATTCGCTCTCGATCCAATGGTTTGGATTGGATCGCAAATTTATGTTTTGATATTTCAAGAAGCATGTTCCGTTCTCTCAACTCGCAATCTCTGAATTCCCAAAATCCAATATGCCACTCTCATCAGATCGGTGACCCACGTTGCTTCTCCTGATCGATAGTCCTTATCTTATCGTAATTTTGTGTTTCGGTATTTCAAATGTTAGAGCACCTTCCTTCTTCTGACTCCTGATTTCCTGATATCAACGTATGTTGGATCGATGGTCCACGACCCTCCATGATCCAATGGTCCAGATCATATCGTGATTTCACATTTTGCGAGTTCATGCAACATTGTCTTTGAATTTCCTTATTTGCGAGTCAGCGAAATTCCAATCACTTGCCACGTGTTCTCTTGATCAAACAGATCATATCATTTCGCTACTTTGGAGTGTTAACCAACTCTTGGGCTTATCCTCCTTGCAGCTCCACTGGATCCGATGGCTGACGGGTATTCTTGAAGCAGATCAACGGTCACGATTTTTCAATGGTCCTCAAGTCCATGATCAATCAAATGACTGATGTGCGTTGTATCAGACGATCAACATGGTCAAACTCTTGATCGGACGACTGCTGAGGCTTCTCGCATTTTCTGCGCACTGATCAACTATTTAGTATTTTCACTAATCCCGACGACATCTCTACAATCCATTCTTCCTTCATAACTTTTGATCATTGAATCATTGTTGATCCTATTGTGATAAAAAATAGTCATGGATTTCCTCTCCGTGCAATGTGATATTTCTTCTGAGATTTTGATCTTTCGATTATTCGCTTCTCCTGTTCACTCTTTCGATCTCTACACACTATTTGACAATTCTTGCTCAACTGATATATTGTTGACATCAATGACAATCTCATTTTTCATTTAACAACAAATCATCACATTGACTGTTGACATCAATGACAATCTCAGCTGTGGTTATTCATCATTAACAATAGATCATCACATCGACTGTTGACATCAATGACAATATTTGCAACAATCTCCCCCTTTGTCATCTAGGTCAAACCATTAAATTCATATACAAAAACTCCCCCTCTGTTGATGCTTTCCTTTTATGAAGTTTTACTTTATATGAATTTTCTCTCCCCCTTTGACATCAATGGAAAAGGGTTTATTTTCTTATGACCTGTTTGTATAAGTACTTCTCAATCCACTGGTAGCTCCTCCTGTAATCAACCTTTTTCTTTCATAAATGAATGACTCCCCCTGTCAATATGCTCTCTCTCTGCTTCTGACTACTCTCCCCCTTTGTTTATGAAAAGGTAGCTCTTTGTGACAAGGTTTCCCTTGTTAATTTACTAACTGTTCTCCCGCTTTGTTTCTAAAAGGGTATCCTTTTCTAACAAGGTTTCTTCTCTTGTTATTTCTGTAGGATATCATTTTCTTCATTTTGTACATCAGAATGTTGCTTCTGCGTATGTCGCTGTCTTACTGGAACATTGCGCAATTGTAGCTCATTTTATTCAAACAACTCTTGGATTTTTCGATTGATTCTCATTGATCTGTAACTAAGATACAATTTTTTTTTATATCAACCATCTTGACATCTGCACTCTCAACAATCTTATGTAACTTAAGGTTGTAGCATATGTATGCTTTCTTGGTAGAAGCATATCCAAGAAGAATACCTTCATTAGATCTAGCATCACATTTTCGAAATTATCATCAAGCCTTTTGATGTAATCCTTACTTCCAGAGACCTTGAAGTATTTTACCGAATGATCTCTTCCACAACAGGGTTCACAAGAAGTTGAGATGACCTCTGTTCAATATGAGTACTGATGTGCTAACAACTTCCCTCCATTATCAAATACTAATTGATGGAATATCCATCAGATAAGTTGCTTCATTGAGCATAGTCTTTGCAGCTTTTTGGACATCTGTCCTTCTTTTTTTTTAAATGTTTCTTTTGGAAGGAATTTCAGTGTACCATTAAAATAGGATTGATAGATTTCTGAGGTAATCATCACTCAAATGTTCTTGTCGTTCTACCGTTGGAGATTCACCATCCACGTCATTATTATGTGCACTAGTGGCTTATTTATTCTTGTCTTGAGAATATTCCTTATTAGTAGTTTCATCCTCCAAACTCCTATCATTAACTTCATCAGTTTCAGGAACAATATTTTCCTCATCTTTCTTGTTTCCTACTTCATATTTTCTTTTCCATGTCTGCTGAACCTACTGACTTGTTTTCTTCCATCATGCTGACAATCCAAGCCTTTATGACCATATTCATTACAATCCAAGCCACAACTAACAAGGAAGCACCAACTCCCTCTGTTCACCAGCACCAACTGGTAGGAGGCTACGACCCCCTCTTTAGTCAGCTACAACTGACAAGGAAGCACCAACTCCCTTTGTTCACCAGCACCAACTGGTAGGAGGCTATGGCCCCCTGTTTAGTCAGCTCCAATTGACAAGGAAGCACCGACTCCCCTGTAGTCTCCAACCTTCCCTTGAACCACCCAACCACCCTTAGTTTATAATGCAATTCAATATCTTATGTACTTCACTGAATTCGACTCATGCAACCATTACTGTAATTTCTACTTGTCTGCTACAACCTTTGATTGTATGGTCTTCTGTATCAAGTACTGGATTGCATAACTGCTTCTTTGTCTTCTTTTGTTCTTGATATTCAATAAGACATTGACATGCACCTTAGAACAAATAGTTCTTTATATTGGACTCTGCTCCTGTTCCTGATCTTCTAATATGAATTGCAGAGACACATTCTTCTCACCACTTTTTCTCGTTTATATAATCTTCAAACTGGTGTGAAATTTAAAACATCATGTCCCTTTATTTGAACCATTGTACCTTTTCATTTAAAATATAAACTAAATATTAATTAATATCATTTTTCCTTTTTATTATTTATTCATATTTTCATGATTTATTCTCTTTTAATCATGACTGTGTATTGGTTCATTTTTTTCATGAGTTGATTGCAGACATGGATCGACTCATTAGATCGTACTCTTGTTTCTGTTGCGTTCTCAGCTCACCAACAGACTATATTCGATCATCACGCCTCTTCGATTAACTTAATTATAATCACTGTTTTATCTTTTTTACAATGAAGGCTTTCCATAAATTGATCACTGTCATGGATCAATTTAATCCTTTATACTCGATCCCTAATATCTGTTATATTTATAGAGACCATATTATGTGAAGGTGCTTCCTTCAAACCATCTCACATGACCGTGGCATAGAACCAAAGGCTTTACCAATTATAGGCAACGCATTACAATCTGCCCTTTCAAACTTCTTTACCATATGACCAATGGCGGTGACCTCACACTTAGGCGAGACAAACGCATGAGCACTTATCAAATGAATGGACACGATTCATTCTCCCGATACAATGGATGAATGACGGGGTTTCGGTACTTTGTCATTTCGAGTTTTCGTGACTCCACTGTATTACCAAACTCCCGATCACGATATCACCGGTCAGTTCGGATGACTCATATTATCCACTGAGATGGATGACTCACAGGGTTTCGGCTTTTCGTCCTTCGTGACTTCGAGACACTGATCCTTACAAAAATCTCGGGTGCGATATCCCCGATATGATCAGTCGGTTCATGTCTCTTCCATGGAAGAGATCAATGGTCCACCTTAAACCTTAATCTGATCCCTTCTTTCCTTAATTTAATGACTGTGTCTTAATCAGGCATTGAGATGTGTGGCTGTCGGTATTTCGTCGTTTTTGCCTTCGAATCTTCGTGACCTCCAATAGTCTCTTTCAGCGTTTGGGACTTCGTGATGTTGTAGTTTTTGCTTACAACGAAAAAATCTCGAAGTGGTAACTCTCTATACTATGGATCATCTGACGCGTGTCCCTTTCGAAGTTTCGACATTCGAGACTTCCGAACTATAGAATATTTTCTTAGTGGTGAAATATCCCTAAGTAGGACTCCCAGAGTAATGTAAATGCTTACATCACTTAATTACATGTCACCAGCCTATTGGCTTCCATGTGTCATACATATTCGTGATTTTCACATGCCTAAAATGATGTATCAACTTGACACTTGTCAGTGTATTATTATGTCACGTGTCCTTAGTTGATGTGGTCTGTTGTGTCATTTTTCCTTGGTTCAAATCCAACGGCCCTCCAACGCTTTCAAGATCCGACAGCCCACGATTCTATCGTGATTTCGCGTTTTGCTATTTGGAAGGTTAGCACTTCCAGTCTTTGACTTTCCAGTCAGCGAAGTGCTGAACTAACACCATGTATCCTCTGGCTCAGCAACCAGGATTCGCTCTTGATCCAATGGTCTGGATTGGATCGCGAATTCGCATTTTGGTATTTCAAGAAGCAAGCTCCGTTCTCTCAACTCATAATCTATGAATTCCCAAAATTCGGTATGCCACTCTCATCAGATCGACGACCCACGTCGCTCCTCCTGATCGACGATTCTTATCTTATCGTGATTTCGTGTTTCGGTATTTCAAAAGTTAGATCACCTCCCTTCTTCTGACTCCTGATTTCTCGATATTAGCTTACGTTGGATCGACGGTCCCTCCATGATCCAATGGTCCAGATCATATCACGATTTCCCGTTTCGCAAGTTCATGCAACACTGTCTTTGACTTTCCTGATTTGCGAGTCAGTGAAATTCCAATCACTTGCCATGTGTCCTCTTGATCCAACAGATCATATCATTTCTCTACTTTGGAGTGTTAACTAACTCCTGGGATTATCCTCCTTGCAGCTCCACTGGATCCGACGATTGACGGGTATTCTTGAAGAAAATCAATGGTCCTCAAGCCCACGGTCACTCAAATGAACGATGTGCGTTGTATCAGACAATCAACATGGTCAAACTCTTGATCGAACGACTGTTGAGCTTCTCATTATGATCAGACGATTGCTGAGGCTTCTTGCATTTTCTGCACACTAATCAACTGTTCAGTATTTTCACTGATTTCGATGACATCTCTACAATCTGTTCTTCCTTCAGAACTTTTGATCATTGAATCATTGTTGATCCTATCGTGATCAACAATAGTCACAGATTTTCTGTCTGTGCAGTGTGCTAATCCTTCTAAGGTTTTGATCTTTCGATTATTCGCTTCTCCTGTTCGCTCTTTCGATCTCTACACACTGTTTGACATCTCTTGCTCAACTGATATATTGTTGACATCAATGACAATATCATTTGTCATTTAACAACAGATCATCACATTGACTGTTGACATCAATGACAATCTCAGCTGTGGTTATTCACCATTAACAATAGATCATCACTTCGACTGTTGACATCAATGACAATATTTCCAGCACGCTTAGCCTTTATCCTCTCAAGTTCAGCCACCAAGTCATTTGTTCTATCATTTTCTCGAATTGACTCCATAGCCCAAGGTATTAATCTTTTGCACCAGTATAACCATAACTGATTACTTTAAAGGTGTTAAATCTAGCCAATAGCTCAAATTCATATCATGTACCGAGACAAAGTCTCCCGAGAGAGCCCTCTCCAGGTTCGAAAGGCTAGTTTAAGATCTCAAAGTTGGTTGAAAAAGTTACCTCTGTCGTCTGTTTATCAATCGAACAGATTTACAGAGTGCTAACATTCTGGCGCCGTTGTCGGGGACAAAATTGAATAAATTTTCCCTGGGAGAACGACTAAAGTTACAGTTTGACCCCTAAGGGTAACAGAGGGACAAACATCTATATTGGCTGATACCTTTACCTTGGAAACTCCAGTCAAAAAGACCAGTAGAACCAAGTAACACGATTAAGGAACCCTGGCTCCGAGGACCATCTATACTAGAGCAAAGTCTGACCCAAAACCTGTAGAGCTTGTGTGCGACCCTGAGAAACTTCTGTGCAAGACTAGAGAGCAAGCGCCAGACCCATTCTATTACCTGGACAAAAGCCTGCCCTTACCCAAAGACGATGCGTAAAGCATTGACGACCTTTAGTTTGACGCATTATTTGAGCAAACCATGTTCAGATCTAAGTCGGAAACCAACTTGGATGAGATAGTTTTCGGCCAGAAGAGATTCCAAGCCCTGAAATATAATAATATCCCTCAAGTACCCAACCCTCCTAGAGCCATGGTCACTAGATTTCCCCCCCTTGTTCTGCTAGCCCAACTGCATTATTTGCCCCAAAATTATAGCTAGAGGATTAAGCTCTACGATCATGAAGGGAACATTCCATCCCAGAGGCATCTGGATTGGTTCAATGATTTCGTCGACCTAGAAGAGGTGGACTATGCAGACACATAAATTAGGTTGTTTGTACATAGTTTTTCGGGGGAGGTGAGGAAATGGTTCAAAGCCGTCCCGGCTGCAAGCATTCAAGAATTCACCGCGTTCGAGATGTATTTCATTCATAGATGGGGAGACAAGATGAACCCCTTGCAGCTGTTAACACAATACAATAATATGAAGAAGGCGTCGGAGGAGACGATGCAAGAATTTTCAACCCGTTTCATGAAGGTTTATAACTTGATTCCTGCAGAAGTCCAGCCATCCCCCGGGGCTGCGCAGTTATGATACCCCGATTCCTTCGACAATGATTTCGGATTTCTCTTGAGAGAAAGAAGATCAACAAATCTAGATGCAATAATGAGCAACGCGATCGAAGTTGAGGTAAATATGATGGTTCCGGGGAAGATCAAACAGAGATTCAACAGAGGCAATAAGAAACCCCAAGGAGACACACAACCATCGACATATCGATCCTCAGACAACAAGTTCAACTTGATGATGAAGACAATGGAGAAACTGATGGAGAGAATGTCAATGGGAAACAAACCTGCCGCCCGATAATAACATGACCGCTAGTCCATAAATCAGAATCTCAGAAGGGGTCAAGTTCCTTAGATCAAACATAGGGAACAAAGGGAGAAGAGAGATCAGGGTGACCAACAGACAAGGCCTCCATTGCAAAAAAATTATGCGTACGTGGACTTAGACCAGATGTTCAAAGACCAAATGCATTGTTGCGATGACAAGAACCTGCACGTGTTTTTAACAAAGGGCGAACATTATCAATGCATGAGCGAAAACAATGATTTTGTGCTAAAAACGGATGATACACCGTTTTGTGAAGCAGATGATGCGATGTCCTGGGAGACAGAAGAGTTCATAAAAGGTTATCAAAATTCCATCATGTAGTTTCAGAAGAAATATAACCTAAGGAACAAGGAGGTGTCCACCGAGCCTCAATAGAAAAATCCCATAAGGAAACCTCCAACGAACACCCCTTCCACAAGTCAATTGAAGTCGAACAAACTGATCAAGGATGCAACTAAAAAGGCGAAGTCAAAGGAGGAAGCCCCAAGGAAAGCGTCGGAAACAAGCCAGGAAGTGTGTGGAAAAGAGGTAGAGAAAGTCTGTCCCCCTTTTAACTTTGAGCATGAAATGGCTAAAATCAAAATCTATGTCCCGTTCAAGGAACTTATTAGAAAGAGTGAGTGTCGGGAGCAGATTATTAAAATGATAAAAATGGGAGGGACCCCCGATACTTTTAACATCCAAGATGATCACCCTGCTATTTTGTTTGGTCTGCGCGTTGAGGAGACAAGTGATACTTAGGAGGTTCCCCTGTTCTATGTCACTCTAAAAATCCATGACATGACCCTGCATAATGCCATGATGGATTCAGCCATGTCACACAACCTCATGCCAAAGGTGATCATGGACGAGTTGGGTTTGGACATCACTAGGCCCTATAAGGACCTTTTTTTCTTTTGAATTGAGGAAAGTCAAGTTCTTGGGTCTCATCAAAGACTTGGTCGTATCACTGGCCCAAATTCCTTCAAAAAACATGGTTATGGACGTGGTTGTGGAAGACATACCCCCTAAGTTTGGCATGCTTTTGTCCAGGTCGAGGATTGTGAAGTTAAAGGGGACTCTACAAATGGACATGTCATACACCACCATTCCTATCTTTGGCTAGGATAGACGGTTGTATAGAGAAGTGTTGCCTAATACATGGTAAGCAGTAAAACACAACCAAATAACCATCCTATATACTCTATCAACACGAAGGTTGGTTCCTCTATATTCTACAATGACCTGAGCTTTGAAGAGGAAGAGTCGACAACCATCATGACAGCCGATGAGGAAATCACGTGACAAGCAACAGAGTTCCTTGGCCCAAAGAACCGCATGGAAAATGAGATATGGAACATTATTTTTGATGGTGCTGTTAGTAAGGAAGGATTGGGTGTCGGTGTATGGATAAGCCCCCCTGAGGTGGGCACAAAGCTGCGCTCAAACAAGGTCACGTTCGAATGTACAAACAACATGGCCGAGTATGAGTCAATGATCTTGGGCTTGAAGGTTTTGAAGGAACTAGGTGCAAAGAGGATAACAATGCACAGAGACTCCGAAATGATTATAAACCAGGTGAAAGGCATATATCAGTCCAAACACCCTAGGCTAAGAGCGTACATAAATTTGGCGCCGGACCTCCTCGAAGAATTTTCAGAGTATGATCTATCTACTATCCCAAGGGAGAAAAATCATATCGTCGATACGTTGTCCACCTCGACCTCAGTTTTTAAAATCCCCATCTTCCCAAATAGAAAATACTAGATCGAAGTCAAACACAGACCGACAGTGCTTGATAATATCAAACATTGGCAGGTGTTTGAAGACGATAAACAGGTGGAGATATTTCTTCAAATGAGCGACGAGTTCGCTAACATAAACATTGATGATGAGTGCTGCTGTGATGAAGACGAGAGCGTGGATGCACGTAGTAATGAAGACCCTTTCCAGAACCAAATAGCGGGAAGGGACATAATACAATTGAAGAACAACATCATCCCAAAGGGGCTAGTTCCATTGGAAAAGCTGTTTGACGAAAATGATGTGGCTAGAAATCCCAAGATCATTGCAAACAATGAGGATGTCGAAGATTGCAACATCCGTACTAAGGAGAACCCAAAAATAATCAAATTGTCTAAAACACTCAATTCAGAGGTCAAACAAGACTACATCAAGCTCATGAAGGATTTCCTAGATGTTTTCTCTTGGAGTTATGACGACTCGAAGGTGTATGACACTAAAGTGATTCATCATGTCATCCCTCTCAAAGAAGACCAGAGGCCGTTCAAATAGACACTGCGACAGATAAATACCCTACTACTTTCGCTAATAAAAAAAGAGGTAAATAAACTTTTTGAAGCTAAAATTATCGTTTCTTTAAGGTTTTCTAAGTGGGTGGCCAACTTGGTACCTGTTAGAAAAAAGAGAGGCGAAATAAGACTATGTGTGGATTTTCGTAACTTAAACAAAGTGTCCCTCAAAGACCACTACCTGCTCCCTAAAATGGACTATATTCTGCAAAAGGTGGTGGGATCCCAGAAGATGTCCATGCTGGATGGTTTTTCGGGTTACATTCAAATCTTGGTACACCCGGATGACAGGGAAAAGACTGCTTTTACGACACCATGGGGGACATTCATGTATGCCAAGATGTCATTCGGCCTGATGAGCCTCAGAACTACCTTCCAGAGGGCAATGGACATCGCGTTTGCCGACGAAAAGGACAAGTTTATTGTGATCTATTTGGATGACATCACAGTATACTCTGACTCTAATGAACAACACCTCGGGCATCTGAAAAGGGTTTTCCAAAAGTGCAAGAAGTTCGACATATCGCTAAATACAAAGAAATCACATTTTGGGATGGAAGAAGGGAAGTTGTTGGGGCACATTATCTTGAAAGAGGGAATTAAGATAGACCCCAACAAGGTTGAAGGAATCCTGAAAATCAACACTCCGCGCAATAAGAAGGAAGTGCAATCCTTCCTGGGAAAAGTAAACTTCTTGAGAAGATTCATCCTGAACCTAACAGAGATTATAAAACATATCACCTGCATGCTCAGAAAGGGGAACGCGTTCAAGTGGAACCCGAAAGACAACAAGTCATTTGAAGATATCAAGGTGGCGCTGACTAGAGCTCATGTGCTAGCCAGTCCAGACTTAGGTACGACATTATGGAGAAACAAACATATGCCTTAGTGAAGTCCCTAAAGGAGTTCAGAACGTACATATTACACTCCCACATTATCGCTTACGTGCCTAGCAGTTCAGTCAAGGATATCTTGAGTCAGCCTGACCCAGAGGGAAGGAGAGGTAGGTGGATAGTGGCCATGCTGGAATATGATCTCGAAATCAAGCCCATGAAGTTGATTAAAGGGAAGGGCCTTGCAAAGTTGATGGTGTAGTCAGATTGCGACGTTGTGGGGATAAAATTCATCGCTTATTTGTCATAGAATCCTCAGGAAGAAACAACTGCGCAGGTATCTCAGGATTTTGTCAATTCACCGTGGTATACAGACATCGTTTATGTGCTAAGGAACTTGCAAGCCCCTCTAGGTTTAAGTAAGACCAAGGCTAGATTTCTAAATCTCAAAGCGCTTAAGTTCTGCATCCTGGATAGTTCACTATACTGGAAATATCCCGGAGGGATATTGCTGAGTTGTTTGCTAGAAAACGACACGAAATGAGTTATCAAAGAATTTCACAAAGGCGAATGCGGAGGACACAATTACTGGAAAACCACCGCGCACAAAATCCTAAGAGCGGGTTACTATTTTCCTACCATCTTCGCAGATGTATACAAAGAAGTGCCCAGCTGCCATGAGTGTCATATTTTCAATGGAAGAAGAAAGTTGCAGCCCTTGCCACTAAAGCCGATCTCAGTTGAAGCACCTTTCATGCAGTGGGGTTTGGATTTCATAGGGGAAATAAATCTTCCATCCTCAGCTCAACACAAATGGATACTCACGGCCACAGACTACTTCATGAAATGGATAGAAGCGATCCCCATGAAGTAAGCTACCGACACAGTCATCATCCAATTTCTGGAGACAAATATCTTGTTGTGATTCAGATGCCCCGTCAAGATCATAACTGACAACAGGGCTGCATTCAAGTCCAAGAAGATGGAGAAGTTTTGTCAGGATTACAATATAACCCTGGGGCATTCTACAACGTACTACCCACAAGGAAACATGTTAGAAGAATCATCAAATAAAACCCTGACCAGGATCATCAAAAGACTCCTGTAGGACAATAAGAAAGCTTGGCACAAAACTCTTATCTATGCGTTGTGGGCAGACCGGGTTTCCACCAAGAAGTCCATATAAACGTCGCCTTTTCAGATTCTATACGGCGCAGACGCAATTTTTCCTACCACACTGGGGTTGCTCGTAAGAAAGTTGCTGCAAGAGCAGGAGGTTGATCCAGATGACACGCAAAGGAGAATAAATCAGTCGGTTCAAACACATCAGAAGAGGGAACAAGTGTACAATCAATCACAACTCCACCAGGAGAGGATGAACAAAACCTTTGACAAGCGTTCTAAGAAAGAGGAATTTTGGTTGGGTGATCTGGTGTTGAAATGGGACGTGAGAAATGAGGATAAAGGAAATCATGAGAAATTCGATAATCTGTGGATGAGTCCATTCAAAATCGGTGCACATCGTGGAAATAATGCTTATTTTCTGGAAGAACTAAATGGAGAGTGTGTTGGTTGGGGGCCTGTAAACAAAAGGTTCCTCAAACATTATCTGATGAAATAAGATCCGTTTAAGTCGCATGTCATTGTAAATAGTCATTTTAATTTTTGTGTCGAGTATGTCAGCAGAAAATTGAAGCCCGAAGTGAAGGCCCTTTGCCGAGTCTTTTAGAAACCACGTCGATAGGTTTAGGTTGCGTTTTTTCTTTAATATTTCAGTGTTTGAAAGTCGAATAAGGCCCAATGGTCAGGCACCTGGTCTACTGTTCTTTGATACCTCGCAGGGAGGATAGCATCCCTGTTGGAGCCAGCTGTTAGCATTGCCATTTTTCCCTCCAATTAGAGTTGATTTTAGTCGAGTTATGGCCTGTGTGTCAAAGCATGTGAGGTCAGGTATGTAATAACAAAGGAGTCGAATTCAACAGTGTATATCCTAACCTTGTACAATATCTAATGAAAACATATATTCAGTAAAAGAATGTAAAAGATACAATGGCAAATACAAACATTACACAGAGATTTTTCCCCTCGAAACCCAAACCGGAAAAACCAACATATTCTATATTCATTCATTGTGATACATTGTTTACAATACAATATACATATAGGAGCCAACATAATCCAAAACCCTAGCTCAATGACGTGGATTAGTCCAAAACCCTAATTCCTTAACCGAAAATAGAAAACCATTGGCAAAAACCATGTGTCGAAAAACCACTTAAATACGTGACTCGTGCAAAGAATATAACACATACCCAACAAGAAGGTGGATGGTTGGCCCTTGGAGTCGGGAAGTGATGTTAGATTCCAAACATGCGTAAGTATGAGTCTGTTCCCAAAGAGTTGACTCCTATTAAAAAGGGAGTTTCTACGTGCCCCAGGTCTAGGCAAGTTGTTAATAGAAGTCACATCGGCCAGTCCAGTAACCATTATCGGCTCATTATGAAGGCTGAAAGAATGAAAAATCTCAACGTTCATATCATGTATGCTCTGCAACCCTTATCAAACTATACTTTTCATGCACATATGTGCTATGGAAAATTTGCAGTTCATTCTGAGACATCCAGTTGCCATGAATTCAGTGTTCCTTGGCACGTTTCCTCCTCCCGCTTGCTCTTTTATAAATTCCAGATGCTCTGCATGCATTCTATTCACAAATCGGGTTTATGCATTGTTTGTAATCTCTTCCCACAATCCTAGGTTGATCGAATTCTCCGCCTTGGGGCCTTTGCTAGATCCACCATGCGCAAGACAAATATGGTTGCACCATGACAACGTCCCAAAAAATATGAAAGGGCGCACAAAGTGGCAGGAGTGCTAGGCCTGATCCCCAAAGTGATTGGGATTCATTCTCACTCATAGTAGGCACCCCCAAGGATCAAAAGGGAATTTCACCTTTGCCCGCAGAAGCGAGGATATCATACCGCTCGAAGCCTAGAGTGGAAGAAGCTGCGCAAGAAGGAAATATGTTAGAAGCCCTGTCTCCCCAACAACATATACCTCAGAGAAGGGGCAGGCCAAGGAAGAACAAGGGAGCTGGGGAAATCCAAGTCCTAAACAAGCCGGGCGCAAAATTAGTTGCCGAAGAATCACTTATGCATGCTATTCGGCTGGAGCCTGCCAAAGGTATAAGCCGAGGAAGCAGGAACAGAACAAGGAGGACAAATATCGTGGGACTAATGTTTGAGAGCCATCCTAGTAGCTGAAGCAGGCACAACTCATTGTCGCCAAACTTTACCAGGAAAACATGGAACTGAGACAATAGTTAGCAACAAAGACTCTTGAAATGTCAGCATCGCAAGGCCGCGAAGGAAACGTAATGTGTCTCAAAAGACAACTCAGAGAGGCACATCATACAATCGTATAGCTGCGTGAAACACAGAGGATGTCAGAAGAAAGGAATGCAAAGCATTTCAGAGAATGTGAGGCGGTCGAAGAGAAAGTCCGCGCAACTCTTGCCAGCGCACAGAAGAAGCATGATTAACTGAGTTCATTCTTGTATCAACAAGCAGAGCACAGTTCTTGAAATTTTTTAAGGAGGCATCACCCTTAAACTATTTTGTCGTTTTGGTAACAGTCACGACAATCGACAACTACTCGCTGCGCATGCACCCCAATGAATCAACGCGTAGCATAAATCAAGGTTGTTACAGTAGATGGCAGAAGCCTGTCATAATACTTGATCGTTCAAATATATCACCGAAGGAAGGCTTTGACACATCACTCTCCCCATGACAAGACCTCGCCAATAACCGAATTCTCTTGGCAGAATACAAGCAGTCATGATGCAACCAGATGCAGTTGTTTTCTATTTTTGGAAAGGCATCATGTGAAGAGTCATTTAGCGTAGAATAGTCAGTTTCCTAAATTTTAGGAATAATAGATAACGAGTAGGGAAACCCAAGCAGCTCCCTTGCCTATATATTTTATCTTTTCGATGTAAGCCAGGTTGGTTGGAAAACTAGTGTAGACAGTGAGTATTGAATGTAGTTTGAGCTCGATCGTAATTTAATGCAAAAGTCCTGAAGCTTGATGAAAAGATTCTAATTGTAGCAGTTTGAAGTATTGTTTCCTTTATTTGCATACGTACTTCCTGTATTATTTATTCATATCTATTTATGTTTAAATAGGAATGTATTTAGAACCTGGGATTCACTGCGTAGTTCCCTGGGTTTCACGCCATTTAGACAAACTGTTTCCTCTAAGATAACTCTGAATTCATCCTCAACGGTGCTCTGAGTTGCTTTCTTTGTTTTTTTCCCCCACCTCACACAATGATTTTGCATTGAAGATTGTTGCTCACTTATCCTTTATCCTCTCAAGTTTAGTCACTAAGTCATTTGTTCTATCGTTTTCTCAAACCGACTCCATAGCCCAAGGTCTTCCTCTCTTGCACTAATCTAACCAGAACTCATTACTTAAAAGGTGTTAAATCTAGCCGATATCTCAAAGCCATATCCTGTACCGAGACAAAGTCTCTCGAGAGAGCCCTCTCCAGATCTGAAAGGCTAGTTTCGGATCTCAAAGTTGGTTGAAAAAGTTACCTCTGTCGTCTGTTTATCAGCCAGACAGATTTATAGAGTGCTAACAGTGACCATGGGAATGATAGAAAAGGCAGATAAATTTGTTGGGATTTTCAACAATTATACCTGTTAGAAAAGTAGGTGTGCTCGTTTAACCATAGACAATATAGCAGTATTGTCACCCAACCATAGGCCGAAGCCAACCCCGAGCACCTTAACCTTGATAGAGAATAATCCTGGAAGCAAACGATGGGCCTAATAACCAATCAATGTAGCATACCTCTCTCCATAGCTAGCGCACAAGGAAGAAATTCCAAACCATAACCAAGAGAAAGTCCAAGCCTAAAACCGAAAATACAAGTTGCAGTTGCAACTACTCTCCAGACTTGCGCACTTACTAAATTTCTGCAGTGCACACTAGATTTATGCAATTGCGAGCTGTGTGTCCAAATGATCTCTGGCATCCTATATTTATACTGCTCTTCCTTAGCTGTCTGGGGTGACTTATCTTTCTAGAGGCTAAAAAATCAATATTAATTATTTTCTTTAGCCGACTTGTCTTCTAGGGTTATGTCCAATGCTTTAGGGTTTCTTCTTGCTTTTCGGAATATTCTATTCTTGTCAGGGTTACACATGGAGGTTAATACCTCCCACAACTACCATAATATCAGCACTCCCTTCTAGCTAGGGAGGTATTGAAAACAATGGTCTTGAGCACAAACATACCATTCAACTGGTAGCATCATCATAGCCACACGAGCTATCTCATGATTAAATCACGAGCACCATCATTACTATCAGTATCACATGATAGCATCAAATGAATCATCTCTCGAAGCCATACTCCATCTGAGTAATCAAGCATGATGCTCAATAAGTCACTCACTCCGCATAGTGATACAAGAACAATTATTCTAATATGGACATGTGTCCTAGAAGAATAATTATTCCAACAGATGTTGGATGCCACGCCATGGGCTACAAGGACTATTCTTCTAATCCAGACATACATCCTAGAAGAATAAATGTCCTGGACCATTTGCCCCCTGAAGAATGTCTTTCTGCCAGCACACTGACTATCCATCTAGCTGATAATCATTTCCAACAGTATTGATGGTCTCCATGGAAATCAGAACAATGCCATTCAATAGAACACAACTATATCTATTCATAGTAGTACACAACTACTATCCAATGGTACACAACCACACCAAGTAGCACACATACTTAATTAGTGACGCATAGTCACAACCAGTGGAACACATCCACCATATTAACATACATCTATTGTCTAGAGACATATAGTCTCCACAAAAATCATATCATATGATATCAACCTGCATAAAACAATATCATGATATAAACTGAGTCATCTGGGCCATTCTTCCACTCACATTTGTGAGATATGGAAAAGCATCTTCCCTCAGAAGGTAAAACATCAACCATGGGTTATCGACTATTCTTCTCAAGCACAGAAGAATAACTATCCTTGATTTTTGAGCCTGGACCATTCACCTAACTCAGTCGTTCCTCTGACACTAATCATAGTGAAACTTGGAGAGAAAGAGTCTGCCCTAGGGAATGCTTGTCCCTGATTGCTGAACCTGGAGCATTCACCTAACTGGGCCATTCCTTCGGCACTAATAATAGTGCAACCTAGATAGAATGAGTATTCCCTAGGGAATGACTGTCTAGACCATTTCCTAATGGAAATGACTGTCCTCCACCAACCTCCAAAACAGACCATTCTTCGAAACTGCTAACAACTGTGAACTTCGAAAGAATGACTACCCGACGGAGGAGACCATTCTACTTGACCACTACTCAGAGTGACTGCCAAGAAGAATGATTGTCCTAGACCATTCCCCCACATTGGCCACAAGGGGAATTACTGTCTATGGTACATCAACAATCTATTGAACCTTTTTTCTTACGAAAATGACTGTCCGAACTAGAAAATTCTTGTCTGTCAGAAATCTCATACCACTTTCCGAACTGGAAAGGAATTGCTCATCCTAGACCATTTTTCGAACTGAAAAAATGACTGTCCATAAATCAATAACACATTAGTTCTCCCTCCCAACATGGGAGTAATCTCTTCCTTTTTCAATAAGGAATTCGTCTCCATGAGCCCCAACTTATTTCTTAAGTACACAAACTTTTCATCTTTGACAAAGGCTTTACCAAAATATCTGCTATCTGCTCATATGTGGAGATATATTGGAGAACCACTTCTCTTTTTTGGACTTCATCATGAAGAATATAATGCTTGATCTCAATGTACTTCAGCCTGTCATGGAACACTCATTTTATATGAAGGCTTCATATAGCTCTGATCATTACAATATATCATGGTCGAGTTCAACACTTTTGTTTTCTGCTAGCTCATGACATCGTGGCAAATCTCAAAGTGAAACATATCCAAGTAGCACTTTTTTTTTCATCGTGAGAGTTTGCCATGGATTAACAATCCATCATCTCGGACTTATGAGTAACTATTCTGATACACTATCTCTATTATAGAAAGTTTTCACCACGCTTCTATTGTATATGGGATACTCTGCATCAGGTTGTTTGAATCCACACAAGGTCTTCTTATATATGCATACATGGGTCTCTTTTTGGTATAGGCTTCTTTCTCACTTGCTTTATTTAGGAAGAACAATATTTTACATGTAAATTCCAATCCATGGATACTGGTGAGCTGTTGTTATAGTTTTTCTCCCTCCTTCTGGAAGAACCTCTAAATCTCGCAATGTTATTTTCTTACATACACTGTTCTTTATCATAACTTCCATTTATTCTGCTTGATTGCTTCTAGTGGGTTCAAACCAAGCTGGTAGTCTTATGATTCTCTGTATAATAACTGGTTGTTATGGATTTTCTTTCTTTCTTGGAATCTTCATGTTCTTCCTCATGTTTCTCTTTAGCTCTTGG
>SNQJ01S0029523.1:0-25179 GCA_010110895.2 Picea sitchensis | reverse complement strand
CATGGACATATACTTCATAATCCTCAATGGATCATATTATTTAGGATTAGATCCCTCCTAATCCTTGTTTCATGTATGAATGCATGCTCTTCTTTTTGGAATTCTATAATCAAATCCCTCTATATAAGAGATTCCATGCTTCCGTCTGCATCCTTATTGCCTTCTGCAAAGTGGCACACGTATTTTTCTAGTTTCCTCTTGATTGCCGACTTCTCTCTGTTTTGAATTCTTCTGTTTTAACTTCTTTGGTTACCTTGACTAGAAGAAGAAATCTTCTTCATCTTGTTTGACTTTCTTTGAGGGTTCCTTTTCTTCGGCAACTGTTGCTTCGTGTGTTTCTTTCCTTTTCTTTAACTCGGGACAATGATTCTTAATGTAGTGACCATATTTTTGACAATTGAAGCATTGTATTTTTGACATATCCTTCTCTTGATTTTGTTTCTTCCTTGAGTCAAACTTATTCTTATTCCTAAATTTCTTGAACTTTAATGTGTAGGCTTGATCATCATCTTTCCTTTGGAATTTCTCTTTTGTGATAATCCTTGATTCTTCTTGTGCACAACGAGTCCAAAATTCTTCAAATGTGGGATACTCCTTTCTTGTGTTCATGCTTGCGGAAAATGCAGCCCATGTCTTGGGAAGTCCATTGAGTACGATATTTACCAGTTCCTTCTATGAAATGATTTCTTCAATAGCTTGTAGTTGATCTCTTAACTGAGAGATTCTCACAAGGTATGATGTTATGCTATCATCATCAATCATTTTCATGTCACGTAGCTCATTCTTCAGACTCATTACTTGTCCAATGTTTCTGACTGAGAAGAGGTTAGTTAGGGCATCATACATCTTCTTAGATGAGTCAAGATGAGAGATGTAGGATATCAAGTGGTATTTTACAGAGTCCACTATGATACTCATGGAATTGATGTCATTGTCTTTGAACTTCTCCATAATTGCAATGTTCTGAGGTTCCTTCTCTTTTCCTTCTTCAAACTGTGGTTCCATGATATTTCCTTTCATGATATACAACACTCTATTCTCAGAAAGGATGAGGTCAATCCTTGTATTCCATGCTCTGAATTTAGAAGCCCCTTCTAACATGCTTTTTGACTTCATAGAGTAAGTCATGACTACTTTGACTTGATCAACCTTTGACTTTGACCAAAAACTCAAACTTGACATCTTAGCTTGCTGAGAGTATCAGTAGGTGCACTAGGTTAGGGCGCACTAGGATATCCAGAAATTAGGTCAATATTTTCACTTAAGGTGCCTCAACAAGAGGGTTAGGGTTTCGTTGCTACAACAAAAAATTTGACTGCAATTGCAACTGTAACTGAGAAAATCCTCCCAATCTATCTTCCATCGGTTAGACTATCCGAAGATAGTGTGGGCCCATAACCTGTTAGAAAAGTAGGTGTGCTCAATTAACCATAGAAAATATAGCAATATTTTCACCCAACCATAGGTCGAAGCCACCCCCGAGCACCTTAACCTTGACAGAGAATAATTTTGAAAGAAAACCCTAGGCCTAATAACCAATTAATGTAGCATACCTCTCTCCAGAGCTAGCACATAAAGCAGAAAGTCCAAACCATATCCAAGAGAAAGTCCAAGCCTAAAACTGAAAATACCAATTGCAGTAGGTGCAACTGTAACTACTCTCCAGACTTGCGCACTTACTAAATTTCTGTAGTGCGCACTAGATTTTTGCAATTGTGAGCTCTGTGTGTCCAAATGAGCTGAGGAATCCTATATTTATACTACTCTTCCTTAGTTGTCTGGGCTGACTTCTCTTTCTGGAGGCTAAAAACTCAATATTAATTATTTTCTTTAACCGACTTGTCTTCTAGGGTTATGTCCAATTCTTTAGGGTTTCTTCTTGATTTCTGGAATATTATATTCTTGTCAGGGTTACACTTGGAGGTTAATACCTCCCGCAACTACCATAATATCAACAATACCTTGGAGGGTTGACTCTTAATTGTCAACAAGGCTACTACTCGAGGAACTAAATTTGAAAGGCCATCTCAAGCTGGCTCTTCCAATAAGATTTATGTTGGGAATTTTCCATGGCAGGCTGATGATAATAGCCTACTGCAATTATTTAGCAAACCTACAAAGGTTATGGAAGAAAGAGTTGTATATGATAGAGAAACTAGATAGTCATGAGGATTTTGATTCATTACATACTCATACTCACCAGAGAGCGAAGTTAATGATGCCATGGCTTCCCTCTATGGAACTGATATGGATGGGAGGCCCTTCAGAGTGAGCATTGCTCTCACGGCTTGTGAAAGATATGATATCCACTGTGTCCGTTGTGCCAATAATGGACATGAGGCAAAGGCATGTAGGATCCCATGGGAGAATATCAAAGAAAAGCAAGAACAAGAGGAAGGAAAATGTAAATCTCTTGAACCCACTCAATCTATTATTGCTCATTGCAATATTGGCATAAATGAAGATTTTTTCAAAACTTCATCTTCGTCTTGGAGAGATACTTGGTTGCTTAACACTGGTGTAACTTTCCACATGAATTTTCAAAGAGATTTCTTTGAGGAATTCAATGAAAATGTAGAGGGTACAATAAACTTTGTGGATGGATCCAATCTCAAACCTACGGGAATTGGCACCATGAGGCTCAAATTGCATGGATTCCTAAAGTTTCTTTTGCATAATGTTCTCTATCTTCATGAGCTACGGAGGACCTTGTTGTCTCTTGTGCACATTTGATAACAAGGCCATTTTATTCACATGTTTAATGGAAAATTTGAAATAGGGAGTTCTTCTGACAACATGGTCATCATGATGGGATGGGAGGATGAGAAACTGTTGAAGCTGAAAGGGACATATGCATGAGGACATAATTTTGCAGACCTCTCTCACCATGATGAAGGTACATTGTCATCCAATATCTTGTGACATGCTAGATTTGGGCACATCAATTATGATAGTCTTCATATGTTAAAGAAAAATGGTGTTTCTGGTTTGCCTACCATTCCAAGGAACTTGAAGCAATGTTAGGCATGTATCCTTGGTAAACACATCATGCACATTTTTCATGATTCTACTTCGAGAGCATGTTGAAAGCTAGAGTTGATACACTCTGATTTGTGTGGCCCCATGCCTGTTGCATTTTCCTTTGGTAATAAATATATCATGACTTTCATTGATGAATACACTAGGATGTGTTGAGTTTATTTGTTGAAACATAAATCTCTAGCTTTTGAAACATATGCAAATTTTCATTTATGGATTGAAAATGAATCACAATCTTGTATCGACACTCTTTGTATTGATAATGGAGCTGAATACACTTCTAATGAGTTTGAAGGATATCTTTGCCAACATGGGATCAAACATCAAACCACTATTTCATACAATCCTCAGCAGAATGGTGTAGCTGAAAGAATGAATAGAACACTCTAGAACATGGTATGTTTGATGCTATTTTTCAAGAATGTGAAGTTGATATTTTGAGCTGATGCAATTTTGTGTGTAGTGCATGTGAGAAATAGAAGTCCATCTCATACTCTTAGGAACAAGACTCCTTATGAAATGTGGTATGGTTGCATTCCTTTGGTGAGGCATCTTAAGGTGTTTGGTTCCACTTGTTATGCCTTATTTCCTAAGGACAAAGGAAAAAAAGTACATGCAAGAAGTCGAAAGTGCATCTTCTTGGGGATCTCAAATATCACCGAGGCATATAATATTTACAATGAGGTAAACAAAAAATTTATCCTTTCCATAGATTTATTTTTTCTTGAATCCACTAAGAATGACAAGATTTTTGAGAGACAACTTGATCATCTAGATAGATTCACCCATGTAAAGACATGTCATGAGTTTGATGATAAGATTATGTTGGCATGTTTACAGGCAAAGTGTGCTTGTCATTGATGGCAAGGACAATAATGATGTTGGCAGGTTCACAGGTAGAGTGTGGATAAAAAGAACAACAACAAAGACACAGAAGGTTTATAGGAAGAGTGTGTATGGAAATAACAACATCGAAGACATAGAAGAGCAAGCTTGAGAAGATCAGGAGGAATAGCGCAGAGTTGCACGCATAGCACAAGTGTGCACCAGGGCCGAGGGAGACTTTTTCCAAAGCTTAGGAGAGATAGCGTTCTGAGACACGCAGATGAGATCCCATACATAAAGGCTCGCAGAAGGATAAAAGGTTGCAAAACCTTTGACACTTAGAATTTCATCCAAGTCGGGAGGATGAGTAAGCTCAGGAGGAGGAGCGACAGTGTCTGTTGGATCACCAATCCCGAATACCCTATGGCCATCAGATCAGATTCCATACAGGATGAGCATGCAGCGGAGGATATTAGACCTTAGCCGTCAGATTAGGGTGCAAAGGACTAGCAACTATTGGATCCAGTATAACTGTGAAGAGGATAATGGCCAAGAGCCATCCTCCAATTTAGCAAAATGAGAAATTGCGATGAGATCTAAACCATTGGATCCAGAGAAAACGTGGTGAGAGATCGACATTTCAATGACTCGCAAACTGGAGAAGTCAAAGGTGAGATTTGTAGGAACTCGCGATATGCGAAGTCATGAAATGATCTGGGTTGTTGGATCCAAAGGACACGTGGCGAGAGATCAACATTTTGCTGACTCACGAGCTGGAGAAGTAAAAGGTGAGTTGTCCTCCAAATTCGCGAAACGCGAAGTCCCGATAAGATCTGGACCGTTGGATCATAGAGGGATGTGGGCCATTGATCTGGAGCAAGTTTCAGAAAATCGGGAGTCGGGAGTTGGAAGAGTCATGGTTGGCTCATGTTCAAAACACCCAAAACGTGAAGTCACGATTTGATCACAAGCGTCGAATCAATTTTGAGTGGAAGGATAGGATAAGCTAACAAAGTTGCATCGCAGAAAGATCGAGTCATCGATCCAAGATCTTGATCAAACAAACAACATTCACTTCGAATATAGAGATGCAAGGAGTTTATAGTCAGGAAAGTTTGAAATTTGAAATCCCCGGAATGCGAAGTTCTGTCAACCGTCAAATCTGGAGATCAGACAATGACCGTTAGATCGTGGCAGACCACATCAATAGACCACATTAGCAAGGACAGGTGGCAGACTACGTCAGCGAGGACATGTGTCAGTAGATTGTCAACTCTGGGAAAAAGCAAAAGAAGGATGAACGAGAGTTTGAGAATTGAAATCTCTGAAGTCTGGAGACACAACGGATATCTCGACCGTTGATCCGAGAGGGAGACGCGTTGTTGGATCATGGACTCTAGGTGAAATGCTTTGGGAGAAAATGGGAACTTGAGAATTGAAATTCCCGGAGCGCACATCGCAAAATCGATATCGTCCGTTGGTTTGGAGGGACATGTGTCATCTAATCATTGAGACCAAGGATTGTGCATGGACAAAGGAAAGAAGGAAGAGTCATCGATTGAAGAGGACAAATGTTAGCAGATCTTCCATTCCGGAAGATATCCAGTCAATAACAACAGGGCTTCAGAGTTGAAACTCTCGGAGGCCGGATCACGAAGGAAACCTCAGCCATTGATGGAGGAAGGAGAGATCCAGTCCGCATACTTGAGAGGATAGATATGAACCATCCATTCAATAGCACTGTCAATATCATGAGATCGACGGTCGTTCTCCATTGCGGGGGAAAGAACATGATCGAACCTTAATATTTCATGTGCAGGCCATAATTGAAACCACGGTTTTGGAGAAAGGACGCGTAGAGGCTCGTGGTGAATTGCGAGGAGAAAAGAAGTTTGGTCTAAACCACCTTTGGACAGCCCCGCAATCACTTGGTCACATGAATCTCATAGCCCAAGTTCATATCATGAAATGGAGCCAACACTCACTAGACAAAATTTGGGAAGCACCTTTTGAATAAGAGCATGGTCACTGTCGATGGTCATGTGAAAGGAAGGGGCTTAGATAGAAAAGCTAGTGTCCACTGTGTAGATTTCTCAGAAAGGGAAAAAGGCGCCAAAGACATGAGCACACGGAGGTTCTCTCAGTAACTGCTAGAGACAGACTGATTGTAACTGCAGAAAATGATTGATTGCATCTACCAGAGAATTCAAAGAATCTCAGGGTGATCACCAGAGAAGCTGAAGAGTCTTGAGGTAATTGTTAGTGGAATGAAGATTCATCACAAAGACGATTCACAGATGGAAAAGTGTCGAAGACTGTAGCTTCTAGAGAAGCCAAAGAATCTCATGAACGACCACTAATGATGAACAATCTCAGCATAACGACCATGGATGAAGAACACTCAGGGAGTTGGTGCTTCCTTCTAGTGGGTGCTAGAGAAACCAGAGAGTTGGTGCTCTCAACAAGTTGCTTCTTGTAAAACATAGGTTGTAGTCTCAAGAAGAGTTGGAGCTCATAAGAATGATAATGTACAGAAAATAAATATTACTTATCATATCAAGAAGAAGAGGTTTTTCCCTTTATGAGTTTCCTCAGGAAATATATGTCTTTGTATATTTCATGTGTGTGATTGATGTTGAATATTCTATTTCTTAATTCCCTTCTTTATTGTGATCATCATTGAGTGTTCTGTAAAGAGTTTAAAATGGGCATAATTGTTTAAGCACAGTAACAACTGATTCACCCCCCCTCTCAGTTGTCCAACAATTGGTATCAGAGCAGGTTCCTTTTATCTAATGGTAGATTAATAAGCTTAAACATGTCAAACCATGAAGGAACGTCAACCAATAAGGCCCCCCTGTTCAATGGAACAAACTTTGCCTTATGAAAAGTTAGGATGAGAACCTACATAATGGCTTTAGGTGTAGATGTCTGGGATGTGGTAGAGACTGGTTATGTCAAACCAGTTGTACTAGCTAATAAGGATGAGAAGTTAGAATTGAGCTTCAATGCTAAGGCTATGAATGCTATTATGAGTGGGCTTGCAGAAGCAAAATTTGTAAAAGTTATGCACTTAGAAACTACTAAAGAAATGTGGGACAAACTCATTAGCAGTTATGAAGGTAATGAGAAGGTAAAGGACGCCAAGCTTCAAACCTAGAGAGTACAGTTTGAACAGCTAAAGATGAAAGAGGATGAAACTGTTGGGAAGTACTTTCTGAGAGTTGAAGAACTAGTAAATGCAATGAAGGCACTTGGTGAAAAAATTGAGGAACCCTCTTTAGTTCAGAAAATTTTGAGATCTTTGCCAGATAGGTTCAACCCAAAGGTCTCTTCTATAGAAGAACTTAATGATCTAAAAAATTTGGCCTTTGATAAACTTCTAGGAACGTTCACTGCATATGAAATGCGGATAGTTAAAGATAAACCCACCTCTAGAGAAGCATCATTTAAAGAAGATAAGAATGAGGATTCTGAGCCTGGTGAAATTGAAGCAAAATTCGTGATAAGACTAAAGAAAGGATCAAGAAAGTACCAAGGATATTTGCCCTTCAAATGTTTTAACTTTGGAAAGATAGGTCACTTTGCATCTAAGTGTCCACACAAGAAGAAGGACCAGAACTCTGAAGGTGAAGAGAAGTACAAATTCAAGAGATTCGGTAAAAAGAAAAGATTATGTGTAAACAATGATGACTCTTCAGGAGACACAGATAGTGACTTGTCTTGTGAAGATAAGATTAATGAATTTATGCTAATGGCCAAAGAGGATTGTGATAATAAAAGAACAGGAAGTGATGTTGATGATGAAGAAGTTGTGGTTGACTTGGAAGGAGAACTGATCAGTGCTCTAGAAGAAATTGATAGACTCAGATTTAAAAAGAATAAGCAAAAACAATTGTTGATACAGTTTGAGAAAGACAGTAAAAAACCTGATGAAGACTTTTCCCTAATAAAAGTGGAATTATAAGAGGCAAACAAAATAGAAGACATTTTGAAAAAATAGTTATCAGAAAATAAGGCAAGATGTGAAGCCTTGGAAGAAGAGGTAGTAAAAATCAGAAAAGAAATGGAGAATTTTAAATCATTGTATCTCCAAAATATTCCAAGCATTAAAGCCTCAAAAGAACTAAATGGAATTCTGAGCAAACATAGATCTCCCTTGTTGAAGTCTGGTTTAGGTTATGTAAGTGGTTCAAGTAGAAAACATACAGAAAGCAAAGAGCCAGTAAAGATGATCAAGTTCCAAATCAGTAGCAAACAGACCATGTGAGTACTCTGTCACCAAAAGATAATAAAGACAAGATGATCACTGATAAAAAATAAAGATATTAGAAAATGGAACAACAAATGTCAAGAAGAAGGCCAACCTTCAGGTACCAAAATTTCTTCCATGGTTACTGTTTTTACTGCTCTAATTTTGGTCATAAGATTGTTGATTGTCAAATTAAGTTTAGAGACATGCAACTGAGGAGATCAAGAAATAAACAATCTTTGCAACATATAACTAAACAACCAATGAGTAGACAAAGTTGCACCAATCACTTTGACCTATTGAACAATGAGCTCGAATGCTATAACTGTCATAACTTCGGCCACAAAGCTGCAAACTGCCATCTGAAGAATTACAAAGTAGATACAAAGGTAAAACCCTTAGCTAGAAATGCAAGCACATGGAAAAATAAAGATAGTGACAAATGTGGTCTAGTACTTTTAGCTCAAAAACAAAAAGACCCTTGATACATAGACAGTGGATGTTCCAAGCACATGACTGGAGACAAGGATAAGTTTTTGTCTATAAGTAAAAGTAAAACAGGAAATGTGACCTTTGGAAATGATGAACCGGGAAAAATCAAGGGTAAAGGGATGTTAAGTTTAAGTAATGGCAAAGGAAAATCCCAAGATGTTCTTCTTGTAGATGGGCTGAAACATAATTTGCTTAGTGTAAGTCAAATGTGTGACAAAGGATGTGAAGTGGTTTTCACTTCAAAACAATGTAAGATAAAGTCTGTAAACTCAGGACAAGTGGTGGCTAAAGGCATAAGGACAGAAAATAATGTATATATACTGAAAGAATATAGAGAAGAGTGTCATCTAAGCAAACATGATGAGAGTTGGTTATGGCATAGGGGATTTGGACATCTAAACTTTGACCACTTAATCAAGCTCAAAAATATTGAGGCAGTAAAAGATATTCCAAGAATATCAAATTCAAAAGATTATGTGTGTAAACCCTGTCAAGTAGGAAAGATAATCAGGACACGGTTTAAATCCAAGAGCTCTACTTCAACAGAGAAACCACTCCAACTAGTTAATATGGATTTATGTGGACCATCAAGACAGGAAGGCACCGGTTGGAAAAAATACTTCATGCTGATCATTAATGATTACTCCAAACTCACTTGGGTTACTTTTCTCAAAGAAAAAGTTGAAGCATTTGAGAAATTTAAAATATTTAAGGCCTTAACTGAGAATCAAACATGCAACAGATTAAAGGATGTAAGATCTGACAGAGGAGGAGAGTTTATGTCAAGTGATTTCAAGGAATTCAGTGATAAACATGGGATCAAGAGAGAATACACAATCCTAAGAACTCCACAACAAAATGGAGTAGTTGAGAGGCAAAACAAAACAGTTCAGCAAATGGCCAGGTCAATGATGAATGAGAAGAACATTGGTCAAACCTACTAGGTAGAATCAATACACACAGTAGTCCATGTTCTTAACAAATCCCACCTCAGACCACACAGTGACAAGACACCTTATGGACTGTGGTATGGAAGACATGCTTCAATCAAACACTTCAAAGTCTTTGGGAGTAAATGCTACATAAAGAATAATAATGAAAACCTTGGCATGTATGGTGACAGGGATGATGAAGGCATCTTCTTATGATATGCCACAAACAGTAAAGGATACATATGTTATAATAAGAGGTTGCATAAATTACTCGATTGCATTAATGTAAAGGTTGATGAAGGAGTCTCAGAAAGAGAGGTGAGACATATTGAGTCTGCTGCAGAAGACACAGCTGAAGCTGAAGATGAACAGGTCCAAGAATCAGGAAAAGAAGACTCTGAGTCAAATGAAACACCAACACTCGGATAGACTCAAATCAGAAGACAACATCAAATCCTTCCTCCAGAATTACTCGAAAGAATCATCCTGCAAGTCAGATAATTGGTGAGAAAGACAAAGGTGTACAAACCAAGAGAAGGATAATCAAAGACACCGAGCAATCACATATATCCTTCATATCGATAGTAGAACCCAAGAACTTAAATGAAGCCAATGAAGATGTAAATTGGTTAAAATCAATGAATGAGGAACTAGATCAGATTGAGAAGAACAATACTTGGGAGCTTGTTCCTAGACCTGCATATAAGAATGTAATTGGATCCAAATGGGTCTTTAAGAATAAAATGAATGAACAAGGACAAATTGTTAAGAATAAATCCAGATTGGTTTGTAAGGGGTATGCACAAGTTGAAGGACAAGATTTTGATGAAACCTTTTCACCTGTGGAAAGATTGGAAGCCCTTAGAATGTTTCTTGCCTATGCATGTCATAAGAACTTTAAAGTATAACATATGGATGTTAAGTCAACATTTCTTAATGGAGATCTAGAGGAAGAAGTATATATGGAGCAACCTGAAGGTTTTTCTCTAACAGATAATCCTGACTATGTCTAGAAGCTGAAAAAGGCTCTATATCAACTGAAACAGGCACCACGAGCCTGGTATTATAGACTGGACAAATTTTTACAAGACAAAGGGTTCAAGAAAGGTACTGTTGACATTAATATATACATTAAATCTGAAGGTGATGATTTATTAGTTGTTTTGGTTTATGTAGACGACATTATTTTTGGATGTACTAATGACCCTTCAGTTCAGTGGTTTTCCAATTCAATGCAAACTGAGTTTGAGATGTCCATTATAGGAGAAATGTCATACTTCCTTGGTCTATGAATCAATCAGATTTCTGCAGGGCTATTTATCTCTCAAGAAAAATATTTGAAAGAAATGTTGAAGAATTTTCAGATGGAATATTCCTCTCCTGTTAGTACACCTATGGTTGTTGGTTGCAAGCTCAGTAAAGATGATGTTTCACCTGATGTTGATCAAAGAACATATCGATTAGTGATAGGCAGTCTTTTGTACATCACGACATCCCATCCTTATACAATGCAAGCTGTTAGAATGGTAGGTCGTTATCAGTCTACTCCTAAACAAAGTCATTTAGCAGTTGTCAAAAGGATATTCNAATATAGATGATATTACACCCAATGTTGATCAAAGAACATATCGATCAATGATAGGAAGTCTTCTGTACATCACAACATCCCATGTTGATATAATGCAAGATGTTGGAATGGTAGGTCATTATCATTCTGCTCCTAAACAAATTCATTTAGTAGATGTCAAAAGGATATTCAAATATTTGAAGGGTACAATGACTTATGGTCTTTGGTATCCTAGAAACCAGAACCTTCAATTAACTGCATATTCAGATGTTGATTGGGAAAATTGTTTGGATGAAAGAAAGAGCACTAGTGGAGGTGCATTCTTTTTAGGTGACTCTCTGGTAGCATGGCTGAGTAAGAAGCAAGGATCTATTTATTTGTCAACTATAGAGGCAGAGTACATTGTTGCTGCTACATGCTGCACTCAACTATTATGGATGATACAAATTCTTACAGATTTGAAAGTCACTTATACTAATCCCATTCCAATTCACTGTGATAACACAAGTGCCATTAGTGTCTCCAAGAATCATGTTATCCATTCAAATACTAATCATATATCAATAAAATATCATTTTCTCAAAGAGCAGGTTACAAACAAAGTTGTTCAGCTGAATTGCATTCTAACCACAGAACAAATTGCAGACATCTTTACTAAACCCCTAGCCAAGACACCATTTGAATATCTTCGTCAGAAGTTGGGTGTCATCCCTTCTCTCACCTAAGAGATTCCATAATGTTAGGGGAAGTTTGTGTTGGTTGAATATCTGATACCTCCGAAACATACTGCAACAGCTCAGGGGGAGCATGTTTTTTTGTTTTCTTTGACATTGATGTCAAAGGGGGAGAAAAGGTCTGGTCTGAATGCTACAGTTGGAGGTCTAAGCAGACTAGTGCAGTTGTTCAGGGTTGCCATCAATGCCAAAGGGGTAGATTGTTGGCATGTTTACAAGCAGAGTGTGCTTGTCATTGATGGCAAGGAAAACAACGATGTTGGGAGGTTTACAAGCAGAGTGTGCATAGAAAGAACAACAACAAAGACACATAAGGTTTACAGGAAGAGTGTGCATGGTAAGAACAACAACGAAGACACATAAGAGTGATCTCGAGAATCTCAAGAGGAATAGTGCAGAGTTGCACGCGTAGCGCAAGTGTGCGCCAGGGCCGAGGGCAACTTTTTCCAAATCTCAGGAGAGATAGCGTTCTGAGACGCACAGACAAGATCCCATACATTAAGGCTCACAGAAGGATCAAAGGTCGTATAACCTTTGACACTTATAAATTCTTCCAAGTCAGGAGGATGCGTAAGCTCAGGAGGAGGAGCGACAGTGGTTGTTGGATCATTAATCCTTAATACCTGATGGCCGTCAGAGCAGAGTCTAGACAAGAGGAGAGTGCAAAGGAGGTTATTAGACCTCAGCCGTCGAATCAGAGCGCAAAGGACTAGCAACCGTTGGATCCGGTATAACTGTGAAGAGGATAATGGCCAAGAGCCATCCTTCAATTCAGCAAAATGAGAAATCGCGATGAGATCTGAACCGTTGGATCCAGAGGACACGTGGCGAGAGATTAGAATTTCCTTGACTCACAAACTGGAGAAGTCAAAGGTGAGAGTTGTAGGAACTCACAATATGCAAAGTCGCGAAATGATCTGGGTCGTTGGATCCAGAGGACACATGGCGAGAGATTAGAATTTTGCTGAATCACGAGCTGGAGAAGTCAAAGGTGAGTTATCCTCCAAATTCGCGAAACGTGAAGTCCCGATAAGCTCCAGACTATTGGATCATAGAGGGTTGTGGGTCGTTGATCTAGAGCAAGTTTCGAAAAATCGGGAGTCGGGAGTTGGAAGAGTCATGGTTGGCTCATGTTCAAAACACCTGAAACGCGAAGTTGTGATTTGATCACATCCATTGGATCAATTTCGAGTGGAAGGAAAGGATAAGCTAGCAAATTTGCATCACAGAAAGATCAAGTCGTCGATTCAAGATCCTAATCAAACAAACAACATTCACTTCGGATATAGAGATGTGAGGAGTTTACACTCATAAAAGTTTGAAATTTGAAATCCCCAGAATGTGAAGTTCTGTCAACCGTCAGATCTAGAGATCAGACAATGACCATTAGATCGTGGCAGACCACGTCAGCAAGGACAGGTGGAAGACTACATTAGCGAGGAAACATTTTAGTATATTGTCAAATCCATGAAAAAACAAAGGAAGGATGAACGAGAGTTTGAGAATTGAAATCTCTGAAGTCTGGAGGCACAAAGGAGATCTTGATCATTGATCCGAGAGGGACATGTGTCGTTGGATTGTGGACTCTGGGTGAAATGCTCCGGGAGAAAACGAGAACTTGAGAATTGAAACTCTCGAAGCTCGGATCGCGAAATCGATCTCGTCCATTGGTTTGGAGGGACATGTGTCATCTGATCGCTGAGACCAAGGATTGCGTGTGGACAAAGGAAAGAAGGCAGAGCCGTCGATTGAAGAGGACAAATGTTAGCAGATCTTCCATTTCGGAAGATATCTAGTCAACAACAATAGGGTTTGAGAGTTGAAACTCTCGGAGCCTAGATCACAAAGGAAACCTCAGTCGTTGATGGAGGAAGGAGAGATTTGGTCCGCATACTTGAGAGGACAGATCTGAATTGTCCATTCAATAGCACCATCAAGATCATGAGATCGACGGTCGTGCTACATTGCAGGGACAAGAACATGCTCGAGCCTTAATATTTCATGAGCAGGCCGCAATTGAAACCACGGTTTTGGAGAAAGGATGCGTGGAGGCTCTTGGTGAATTGAGGGGAAAAACAAAGTTTGGTCTAAACCACCTTTAGACACCCCCGCAATCGCTTGGTCACATGAAGCTCATAGCCCAAGGTCATATCATGAAATGGAGCCAACACTCACTAGACAGAATTCGGGAAGCGCCTTTTGATTAAGATCATGGTCACCATCGATGGTCATGTGAAAGGAAGGGGCTTAGCCAGAAAAGCTAGCGCCCACTGTGTATATTTCTCAGAAAGGGAAAAAGGTGCCAAAGACATGAGCATGCAGAGGTTCTCTCAGTAACTGCTAGAGACAGACTGATTGTAACTGCAGAAAACGATTGATTGCATCTACCAAAGAATTCGAAGAATCTCAGGGTGATGGCTAGAGAAGCTGAAGAGTCTTGAGGTAACTACTAGTGGAATGAAGACTCATCATAGAGACGATTGACAGATGGAAAAGTGTCGAAGACTATAGCTTCCAGAGAAGCCAAAGATTCTCAGGAATGACCACTAATGATGAACAGTCTCAACATAACGACCATGGATGAAGAACAGACTCAGCGTAATCGCTAGAGGGGACGAAGAGTTAGTTGTATGATCTAACAGAGGACTTGGATTATAAATATATGCAGAGCAAAGAAGAGGAGGTTGCTCCTATTGAGAGTTATTGAAGCAGGTAAAAGCAGGCTATGTGCAGCAGCTGAAACACACAAAAGAGGTGTAGCGCATAGAATAGAAATGCATATCTGAGAGAGGAAGAGGAATTGGAGGTGTGCATGCAAAGATAGAGCAGAAGAACAAAAATCTCAAAGAAGAATGCGATCAGGAAGACACTGATGCAGGCATAGCATAACAATGCAATAGAACAGTGATGCGACTGGTAAGCTATTGATAAACATTGTATCACTATAATAAGTTTCAGTAATGAAGTTTTTATAATCAGGGTGGTAGGGAGGTGTTAGGGAGGACTGTTTTCCTCATAGTTTCAAGTGGGTGCTTGAACACAGGGAGTTGTAGCTTCCATTTGGTTGTAGCCAAAAAAACCAGGGTGGAAGGGTGGTGCAAGGGAGAACTATTGTTCTCTGTTATACAGGTTGGTGCCTGTGTGATTGGAAGTTGGTGCTAGAACACTCAGGGAGTTGGTGCTTCCTTCTAGTGGGTGCTATAGAAACCAGAGAGTTGGTTCTCTCAGCAAGTTGCTTCTTGTAAAACATAGGTTGTAGCCTCAAGAAGAGTTGGAGTTCATAAGAATGATAATGTACAAAAAATAAATATTACTTATCATATCAAGAAGAAGAGGTTTTTCCCTTTATGGGTTTCCTCAAGAAATATTTGTCTCTGTATATTTCATGTGTGATTGATGTTGAATATTCTATTGCTTACTTCCTTGCTTTATTGTGATCATCATTGAGTGTTCTGTAAAGAGTTTAAAATGGGCATACTTGTTTCAGCATAGTAACAACTGATTCACCCCCCCTCTCAGTTGTCCAACAGATTCCACATCTTGAAGGGGGGATCCCTATCTTGGATCAATATTTGGAATCTCCTTTTCAAGTACCATCTCCCCCTCATGTAGAAGATCTAGCCACTTCATCAGAAACAGAGTTTAAATTGGATGATGTGATTGAGAGGATTGAAAGGTTGAACCTTGATGGGAATGCAAAACCATCTGAATCGATTAAGAACCTTGGACCATCATAGAAAGTCAAAAGTGGCTCATAAATACACTTGAAAGTGTTCATCTCGACGAGGTTGCAAAGACAGAAACTAGAAGTTCAACAAGACAAGATGACAGAGGTGATGTAGATAATTGAGATTCAGGTGATGTCAATGATACTATGATTGTGAATTGAATTTATATACTAACTTTGAACCAACTTCCTCTGAAGAAGTTGCTTCTCATGATGAGTGGAAATAAGCTATGCAGAAGGAGTACAATGCTCTCATCAAGAATGGGACATGGAAGTTGGTGGATCCTCCACTTGGAACCAAACCAACTGGTTGCAGATGAGTCTTCAAGAATAAGTACAATTCAGATGGCTCACTTGACAAGCATAAGGAAAGACTTGTGGCAAAAGGATATGCACAAAAAGAAGGCATACACTACGAGGAGACTTTTTCCCCAATGGAAAAATGGGCTACCATTCATGCTTTGTTGGCTTTGGTGGCACAAAATAGGTGGAAGATTCATCACATGGATGTGAAGACAACTTTCCTAAAAGGATATTTGAAAGAGAATGTCTACATGTATCAACCATAAGGATTTTCTATAAAGGGTCAAGAACATAAGGTATGCAATCTCATCAAGTCTTTGTAAGGCCTAAAGCAAGAACTTCACACATGGTATGAAAAGCTAACTGAGCATCCTTCTAAGATCAATTTCAAGCATTTTAATATTGATGATGCAACTTTGTTTGTCAAAAAAGTTGGAAATTTTTTTGTATATCTTGTATTGTATCTAGATGATCTTTTTATAACAAGTAAAAATGAAGCATATATTGCATCCATAAATAAATAATTGAAGAAGGGTTTTAAGATGATAGACACGTGACATATTCACCACTACTTGGGTATTGAAGTAACTCGAAATTTAAGGTACATATTCATCTCCCAAAAGAAGTACATTGGAGAGTTGTTGAATAAATTGGGCATTGATGATTGTAATTTGATCTCTACTCCAATGGAGCGAAATTTGAAGCTAACATCAAAAGAAGGGAATGAATTTGAGGATGCAACTAAATATAGACAACTTGTGGGGAGTCTTATCTATCTTACCACTACTAGACTATTTGCAGTTGGGATTTTTTCTAGGTTCATGCAAAAACCTTTTGAATCATATTGGTGCAATGTAAAGAGAGTTATAAGTTACTTGAAGGGAACTCAATACTTTGGGCTCAAATACTCTAAGGTGGAGGACTTCAAACTAGTTGGACATACAGATTCAAAATTTGATGGGGGTAAGGAGAATGGAGTGTCTACTTGAGGATACCTCATGAGTATTGGATCAACAACTATCTCTCGAAGATCACACAACAATATGTTCTAGTAAATTCCACTACATAGGCAGAATATGTGGCTGCTATAGGGGAAACCAAGGAGATTGTGTGACTCAGGAAGATACTAGAGGATTTGAAGGAGAAATATGAAGAGTCATAGGTGAATATGAAGAGTCATCGAACCTCTTGGAAGATGAAACCAAAGGTCATGTCTCAACGTAGTTATGTATGGCTCACATTAATAAAAATTCAATGTGAATAGTTATCATCCATGGCCTGGCCATCTATGAAATTCAATCTTAAAATTTCACTATTACCTTATTAGTAAATTGAATATTTTCTTTAAGATATTTTTTTATAGCTTAATTGTTTTCACTAATTTTTTAATTAATTCTAGATTTTTAGCTTATGCACTCTCTTTCCATTTGTCATCATGTATGACACTGAGATGAGTTAATATTTCATAAATATTCAGTCATGATTATCATCCTCAAAAATTTCATTGGTTGATCCATTGCTTTAAATTGTTATTTAATAATTGGTTCAATTTTAAAATATCATCAAAATTTTATCTTATTATTATTATTATTATTAATGAGATCTTAGTTTGATGGTTAAAGAGTGGTGGTGATATTTCCTCCTCGAAGATTCAAATCCCTATAGACATGTTCCACCCTTTGTGGGTCATCTCATGCATTTTTTAATGTTGTAAGGAAACTACATTTTATTATCCTTTGGAGCTAATGATGAAGATGGTTTAGACACATAGAGGCAAAAATTAGATTGACAATGTCTTTCAATGTCAATTTTATTGGGTAGCTACAAGAAAATTTAGGTAAAAGTCACTTATGAGGGGAACAATATGAAGAATATAAGTCATTTCACATGACAATTGAAAGGACTTCAAACAAATCAACCAAATACTCAGTATGAGGAAGACATTAAAAATGATAGAAGCAACTGAGCCACGCAAAGGATTAATAGTGGCAAGGCCTAAAGCCTCCCCAGGGAAAATTCAACAACTAGTGTTGAACAATGCAAAACACAAATAGTCCTTCTATACAATCATTGTTTGCCCCACCCTAACACAAAAAACATATGGATGGAACTCTTGGGGAGGGTCCCAAATTTGGGGGTCATGAGTAATTGACCATATATTCACCATCATGGAAATTGTACTAGCTAGAACATACATTTTAGCACCTATATTAACATCCTTAGATGGCCTATGGGCCCATGATAGGAGGGGATCATGCATATGCACTCACAAGGTCTCGTTCACAAATGTTTGCAGATATGATAACATTGAAATATCCTCGTTCCTCACATTTTAGTCATGCCCTAGTACTTTATCCAACTATGCATGCCCTCTTCTCTGAGCCTCAAAATACAACACCAATTTTTCCATGGACCACTATATGAGGAAAGTTGTCACATCTATACCATGAAAATTCATCCCTGCATCATCCCTACATAAACTCAAACTCAAAGTTAATGTAATGTCACACAAGAAAACATGAAAAGTTCACATCCAGTGCTATGGTTTCCATTTCTATCTTAAATAAACATACAATTGCACCACAATAAGTATGAAAATACCCATAAGATAACAACTATCATATCCTCCTCATGCAACTTATCAACGCTTTATGATATTAGAGTTGCAAAACTAGGGATCTATGCGATGCTACTTTATGCGTCATTTCTCCATGTAAAAGTTGAAGATGCATGCCTATTCTCATGGTTTAGTTGGAAAAAACAATGATATCCCCACAATGAATGGTTGTCCAAACCACCATCATATGTGCAACTTTGCATATCTAGATATGTGGAACTTTGCACATCTTCCTTGGAAAAGCTTAGTTTTTGGTACTTCTTTATGGTGAGATATGCTTGTATATAGGCTATAACTCTATATTGCGTAAAGAAGAATAAGAAGAATATGGTTGAAAGTTTGCATTCAATAATATGAATGCCTAATAATGCATCCCTGTTTTAATTGACAAAGTTTACATTTTCAAGTTTAGAAAAGTACACTTAGTATTAACTTTGAATTTGATAATATGGATGCTTAATAATGTACATATCCTTTTTATTTCATTTAATGTTTGCATATTTAGTTTAAATCTTTTTCAACCAATAAGCTTAATATATCTATATATTAAATAAAAGTATATTATACTTAAAAAACAATGTTACATTTATCGCCAATTTATTTTCATTATCGTGATAAATCAACAAAAAATGCAAGTGGTGATATTATCGCCCTAAATTACCATGATAATTTCTAGGTTTTGAAATTATTGTGATAAATTGAAATTATAACGATAATTTGGGTAATTATTGCGAGTCGACCCAACTTATCTCCCTCTTGTCATCCAACTCACCTTAAACTGTTTTTTTTTTTGTTTTTTTACCCTCATTTTGTGTAAGGTACCAAATCTTAATATGTAGAACCAGAGCACAAATATTATCAAAGTATTTTGCAGAAGGAAACAAAACAATGATCACAATAACAATATGAACCAAAATATAATGCATTTATTACTTCTGAAAAGTGTTGTTGACTTACCTCTTTAAGGGGGAAACCGCCAATAGAGTAGAGCTCAAGTACAAATGATTTCACAAGACAACCTTTTACAATGCTTTCTACCTCTATATATATATTACTTCTATCTTCTTAAGAACATTATGGAGGAGGAATTTTCTAGAGTTGGAACCTTCTAGTAAGTCTTCCTACAATAATTGTGTTCACATTATTATATAGTCCTTATTTACTAATGATGGCCTTTATTACATAGAAATACATACTATTTTATCCGCTTGAGGGGTTAGGGAGGTTAGGACCCTAACATGTCCTCCCCCATAAAGAATAGCCCTTTCCTCAAGGCTTGAGATGTGGGAATTGCTGCAAAATAGTGGTTGGCTCCCATGTGGCATCCTCAAGCTATGTATCCTTCCACTGTATTAAAACTTCCCGAATGGTGCATTTACGAAGACAAAGCTCGCATTGGGCCAGGATAGCTTGTGGCTGCAACCAAATGGAACCTTCTCCATCCAATTCGAGGAGACTAGTTTGAATTTGGAACTTGGATCCAATCACTTTCTTTAAACAAGAGACATGAAAAATTGGATGGATATTAGAGTGACTGGGAAGGGATAATTTGTAAGCCATGGGTCCAATGCACTTGATGATTGTATAGGTGCCATAAAAATTTGGAGCAAGATTTCGTAGTGGTCTACTCCGAGGGAAGTTTTCTTATATTGTTGTAAATGAAGAAACACCTTATTCCCTTCAACAAAATGACGTTCAAAACGACATTTACCATCTTATTGCTTCATTTGATCCGAGCCATGAAAAATTTGTCTTTGAGAGTGCATAGAATGTCATCTCAAACTGTAAGGTATCTGTCTACCTCCTGAACCTTGGAGACACTAGGGAGTGAACATAATACAAAGGTTTTTTTTTACCATAGACCGCCTCAAATGGAATCCTACGAGTGGCACCATGGTAAGTCGTATTATACCACCATTCAACCAGAGGTAACCACTTAACCCATTGAGATTGATATTCTGATGTGAAGCACCACAAATAGGCTTCCAAGCACTTGTTGACAACTTCGGTTTTACCATCATTTTGAGGATGATAGATAGTGTTGAGATGCAATTGGGTGCCCCGGAGCTTGAACAATTCTTGCTAGAAGTTAATTGTGAAAGTCAGATCACGGTCTAAGACAATAGATAGTGGAATCCCATGTAGTTTGAATATATTGTCCATGAAAACTTGTGCCACTGTGGAAGCTTTAAATGGGTGTTGGAGGGCACATAAATGAGCATATTTGGAAAGTTGATCAACCACAACCATGATGATTGATTTATTGCCAGATTTGGGTAATCTAACAATGAAGTCCATTGAGATGTTTGTCCATATAATAGGTGGGATAGGGAGAGGTTGTAGTGTGCTTTGAGTTTTTACTATTTATCCCTTGTTATGGTGGAACATTTGATCCATTCATAGGTTTTATGAAATCCATAATTTCTCGTTGTTGGTGAGACATTGAGTTCAGAGAGCACTATGGATTTAAAGTTGGATTGTTTGGTTAAATATAGGTGGCCTTTATAGTGAAGCTCCACATTTTTCCAAGTGTATCCTGGAGATGCATTAGTTTCTTGTTGCAGTTGTTGGATAATGCTAGAAATTTTGGGATCCTGGAACCAGTCATGGAAAACTGCCTTCAACCAATTGGCTACAATGAAGGAGAGTGAAAAGAGGGACTTGTCTTCTTCATATTTCCTAGAAAGAGCATCAACTACCATTCTCTTTTCTCTTCTTGTAAATAATCTCATAATCATAGCCAAACATTTTGTTCAACCACTTATGTTTCTCAAGGGATGGAATCCATTGTTCCAAGAAATATTTTAGGTTACGATGATCAATTTTAATTAGGAAGCACTGCCCAAGCAAGTAAGGATGTCATATATTCACTGCATGCAAAATAGCCAAAAATTTTGTTTCATATGTGGATTTTCCCAAGTGTCACTTAGAAAGTTGTTTACTATTAAAATCCAAGGGTGGTGGTAAGGGAGAACATTGGGGGGAAGACTACCAGAAACAAGTGGGATGGAATGATCATGGGGACCACATGAAGGAGGGATTCCTTGGGGGTTTTCAAAAACTGAGTGGTGTTTGGAGAGGATAAGCTGCATTTTTTGGATGAACAGTTGGGAATGGAGTCTCAATGGATTGAATGACACAGAACTGGGAAATAATGTAAGAATGACCTTTTTTAAGGAGTTTTTTCATTCAGTGTGAACTGACAATCTCAAGGGAACCTACCATGAGGCCTTGGAACTTGTAGTAATGCCCATCTTGTTGGAAGCTCATGTATAATTCCTTGAAATCCATGGTGATGGGAACTAGATTGCATAACCATTCAACACACAGGACAATGTCACAACCCCTCATTTCAATGGAAAACATGTGTGATTTCAAATAATAATCACCAATTTGCAAGCACATATTTTCACAACAATCCCCACATTTCATGGACCCTCCATTAGAAATCATGATTTGAAAGTTATTAACGATGTGGATATAACAATGGGTCTCTTGAGCAATGCATCGATGAATATAATTATGAGTGTTTCCACTATCAATGAGGATAATGACTTTGTGATGCTTGATATAGCCAATTAATTTGAGGGTTTGGTGGGTTGAAATAGCAATGAGAGCATGCAGTGAGATGAGGGGTTGTATCTCAAGTTGATCAGAGGGAAGACTAGTATCTTCTACCTAGGGAAATGATTTAGGAGGGGACACATCACCATCATCTTTTGAAATTTCCTCAAAAATGGCCATAAAATATTTTTATCCTTACTTTGTGCCCCATAAAGTATTTCTCATCACAATTGTAGCAAAGACCCTTAAGTTGGAGTTCAACCATTTCTGCCTTGGTTAATTTCTAGACCTTAAGAGGAGGGGAAGGATGAGCTAGATTGGTGGGGTGGGGAAGGGGAATAAAGGATGATTTTTTTAGTTGAGTAGTGACCACCTATTGTGCTTCCTTGGCTCTATGAGTGGCTTCAAGCCAAGTCTTAGAGCAAGCTATTAGAACACGAGCATTGATGTTGTCCTTGAGGCCACTAATAAAGCATTCGTGGAAGAAGGTGTATGACATTCCTTCTGTACGAAAGGCCAATTGCTCAAAAGCATTGATGTAGTCTTCAACTGTACTTGACTATTTAAACTTTGTCAAACGGTCCAAATGGTGAGTGTCTGTGTCAAAACATTCATAAATATTTGCAACAAGTTGGGTCCAAGCAATATAACCTTGGTGGAAATTTGTATGCCATTGCCAACACTCTATATCTAAATAGAGGACATTGACATGAAGTTTTATTAAGTCATCGATGATTCCATGCAATGAAAAATAATGTTCCATTTGAGTGACCCATCCAGTGTGCTCCAGGCCATCAAATTTATTCACCTCAACTTTAGGCAGACGCGGATCACGAACAAGGGAGTTAGAATAAAAAGGTCTTGGTGTAAAGGTTGTTCTGTGGATTTAGGGCCATTTTCAAGTCCGTCTAGCTGGGAATTAAGGGCAACAATGTTGGAATTAATTTGAGACAAACTTTGATTGGTCTAAGTTTGAGTTACTTTGCAGTGTTCCTAGAATTTGCTAAAGGATTCTTAGAGGGAAACCAACTGATTTACAATGTCTTGGTTATGGGTGGCCATCAGGGAGGGTGCATAAGTAAGAGGGAGGAGTGAGAAGGGGGAAGTGGGTCCACACAGAAGGGCTTACCTGAGAGTTGTACGCGAAGCGAGAAATATAGTGAGATAGTTCTCGAATAAAGGTGTTGGATAGGGCAGGTGGGTCCACAAAAGGGATTATGAAAAAGGGGTACCACTACGATTAGCGCGAAGAGAGGAATCTATTGATATTAATCACAATTAAGGGCGAGTAGATCCACAAAAAAATCTTATGAAAAGAGAGGTGCCACTTCGATCATCTTGAAGAGAGGAAGCTATTGAGATAAGTCCCAAATAAGGGTGTCGGTGGGATCACTTATACCTTTTTTATTCTCGTCAAGTTATAATCCTATATGAATAACGTTGCAGTGACATAATTCCCAAATTCTTAATATTGAATATTGTGTAGGAATTTTGCATCGTGGATGCTGGAAGCAAGGTTGCTCAAATCTGGATGTGCAAAATTTCAACATTGTTTTTGTTCTGTCAGGAAGGGGTAGGGTTTTGAGGATTCCTAAGGACAAGGGAGTGCCCTATGTTATATCTCTCTTATATACTGGCAGGGTCCAACAATAGTACTCATCCCAATATCTTAGAAGCTCTTAGTAAGGAGGGTTAACTGTACCCTTAGTTGTACTACCCGATTACTCAGTTACGCGAGAGTATTCTTCCTGAGTGTTATTCTCGGTGCCACTATAGCAGTAAAGTGGTCGAATGGATGAGCCACAATTGGTTTCATGATACCTATAGGACTCCTGATATACCTGAGGGTACATGGAAGTGAAATTCCATGTACAAGTGATGTCTGATGCAGTACTACGCGAAGGGGTACCAACAGGGGTTTCCAACAAGGTGAAACCATGTGTAGTTCTTGCGTGTATTATTCCCCAACAACAGTTTTACCTACTTAACAACAGGTCACTCTGCTTTATAGACATCAAAACACGTCTCTAGCTTGAAAAAAATTCTAAAAATTTGTAGAGGAAGGTGCTTCGATACCACTTGTAAGGTACCAAATATTAATATGTAGAACTAGAGCACAAATATTATCAAAATATTTAGCAAAAGGAAACAAAACAATGATCACAATAACAATATGGACCAAAATATGATACCTTTATTACTTCCGGAAAGCAATATTCACTTGCCTCTTCAAGGGGGAAATCTCCTATAAGCAGAGCTTGAGTACAAATGATTTCACAAGACAACCTTTTATAATGCTTTCTACCTCTCTATATACTACTTCTATCTACTTGAGGGGTTAGGAAGTTTAGGACCCTAACATTTTGCAAAAATGACTAAAGGGATTGAGTTCTAAGGATACTATGACCATTTTCCATCAATCAAACAAAGAAAAATTTGTAGTTTTCATTGACATCAACTAAGCAATTGTGGAGTGGGGATTTACTCTGATCTATCATATCCATATTCCTAGGTATGTAGAAAATTTTGTGACTTTATTTTCTTTATTTTTCAAGATTTAATATAGATTTTTCAATGTCCATTAGATATACCTCGTCTTTCCCCTTTTTAATGGGAGATTTAATACTTATGTAGCTATGATATTTTAATTGCAACATTTTAAAAGTTTTTGTGGATCTAAATTCTGAATTTTCTCATTTGTTTTATGCCATAGGTTTAAAAATTTAATTAGTGCTCTACAAAATGCTAAAACCATTGGACCCAATGTGGGAGTAATAGGATGAGGCTAAATTGCAAGCAATGTAAATCTTTGGAAAAATCAACCACTTGAAATACCACCTTTCCAAAGTCCTATGGATTGAACATCATCTGTTGGATTACTAAGAGGGGGGGTGAATCCGTAATAACATAATTATAATCCTTTTTCTTCAAATGTTATATCAATGTAGAATTATTATCCAATAATGAGCAATAATAAATAAACAATCACACACATTCACAGTACACCAGTGTTTTACATGGAAACCCAAATCAGGAGAAAACCATGGAATGTTTTTTCTTATATGTCTTGAAGAATTACATTCATTGGAAGCACCAACTTCCTTTGTTTTCAGCTGCAACTGGAAGG